>JANPWX010000019.1:10862591-10937907 GCA_024734555.1 Trochalopteron elliotii
TCTCTTTTCTCTTTTCTCTTTTCTCTTTTCTCTTTTCTCTTTTCTCTTTTCTCTTTTCTCTTTTCTCTCTCCCAGCAGGGAATTTCATCCTCTTCAGGAGTTCCTGAAGTTCCTCTGGTTCCAGAGCTATCTAAATACAGACTCTTCCCCAATGGAACATGCCTGTCATGCCTGTTAGCAGAGGAGTGCACCCAAACCCACTCAGCTCATTTCCAAAGGGAAAGAAGATCTCCACAGTGTGGGAAGGTGGTTACTCTTGCTGACTCCCACACAGAGCTTCAATTAACCACCAGCAGCTTCGGGACATTAAATTTACTCACCACCTACAACAAAAAAAGCAAAGCTGCAGTGGGCACGACTGAGCAGTTCTGGCATGCCATGGCCAAGGAATTTGGGTGCTGATGCTGTTTACTTGGTAGGTGAGTGCTGATCCCAGTCTTGTGCTATTCCTTGACATTTTTAGGACAAGACCTTCCCATCTCTTCATAAGTTCCCAGATGCTGTGCCGAACCAATCTCTGCCATCTCCTGTAGGCTGCTGTGGACAATATATCCTGCTCCAGCTCTCCTCCTCCTGCAGTTTTTATCTGCCACAGTCTAGGTAGTGATAACTCAAAAGAAAATAATTCATCACTTGTTACCATGACTTACTTTCTTTTTCCTCAGTTTCCTGTGTGGCATCTCTCCTGGAAGTTTTTGAGGGTCAAGTGCACTAACTGTGCAGCAGCTGTGGCTCTCACCAGTTCTCCAAAATACTGTATTGCAGTATAAAGCATTTTACTTCACACTCACTCTCTCCTGCAAACGATGCGGGGTAACTTCCATCTATGATGAAAAAAAAAAAAAGAGATTATGGGAAGGAAAAAAGAGCCACCATAGACTTTTCTTATCAACAGTTCTATATAAAATGCCTAAAACCCATAGCTCCCTGTTTTTTTTTAATAGTGAGAATTATTACATAGAGAATCATGTGAGAATAAAGGAGATTAACCCACTAAAGTCTTTTTATGGTCACTGCTATGTATCTTGGTGTTTGTACTATTTTTGGCTATGTGATAGAAAATTAATTCCAGTTATATATAGCATTGTCAACCAGTTTGATTTTTACCCCCCAAAATATGAACTGGATTTCAGAACCAGCAGCTGATATAAAACTGCTTCACAATAGAAGGGAATTGAAAAAATGTCCTTAGGCGCTTTTGTTTTGTTTTATTAAATTTCTTTTGTATCTCTTCAGAAAAAATAATAATCTTCCTTTTATATCATAAACTACTGGTAAAGCTACTTAGGACAAAAATAGCCACTTCACTGATGAGAGGAACAGAATACATAAATGATGTTGTATTTAATTTTAAAAGGGATTATATGACCTGGATCTACTCATGTGGAGAAAAATATTTAAGGGGCAAGTTATTGCTGTTTCCCAATTTGATGTCTTTCCCAGAACAGCTAACAGCTTCAGAAACAAAATTTCATTTGCCAAATAATTGCAAACTTTAGGGATGGTTACATTAAATAACCAAAGAGCATTTCAGGCCATTCTAATTCAGGAAACTAAAGCTGCCTTTAAAGAATTGCTGTCTCCTATGGGGAAAAGGTAGTAATGAAATTATATCATTACTGCAAAGATTAATACAATTTCAAGAAGATATTTTTGGTCATCAGCTTAATATAACGACATAGAAATGGAAAGTAATAATCTGACTCCAGAAATAAGTACTGACCATGTCAGGAACTATAACATGTCAGACATGAGACTGAATGACAAAGTCTTGGAGAAGGTAAATGCAGAAACAAAACACCCTACTTATTTTGTAGTGGGTGATGGTTGCTCTCTATGGTCGGAAGAGATACACATGACAAAAATCTGATTAAGAAAAAGCATTTTGAAGATATTTCTGAAGTACATTTCTCTCAGCTTACCTGGTGAATTTGTTTCAGTTAAATGTTTACAGTTTATATACACAAGAATTCTCAAAATTATAACAATAATATTCAGTCAAAGATTGGGGCAGTTACCTCCGACATCCCAGCACATGCACAGGCACAAGTCCTGTTGTTTGTACATAAACCAGTTCATCACATAATTATTTCAAATCCTGGAGATAATGCATTCCTAAACTTTATTCTATTGTACTAGTTAAACACTCCTTGTTCATCATTATAAGGACAGGAAATAGGAAGAGGATGGAGGAAAGTAGGAATTTAAATCTTTAACACATTTCAGAGAAGTCAAACAGGAAGTAATTAGACAAATAATCACTTGTTTTTAAGTAAAACACAATATGGGTGCTGCTTCCACCTACGAAGTTAACATAAATGGCTACATTTTTCAAAGACAAAAGTGCTTTCTCAAGGAGATGTTGTCCAACAGATATAATGAAGGGTGAAAGAAAAAATGTTGTTTCTTCCTGAAAAATCAGCACTAATGAAAGCAGGTTCATGGAACATGTGAAATATTAACCATGTGATCACTGGTGTTTTGGTGGTTATGTCTGAGGAAAATTTTAATGGTTATATTTAAGGAACATTTGGGAAATGGTATGCTACATCATAAAGCTTAATTATTGCTTTACATCTTACATATGTTGTACTTGTAGATGATTGAGCTCTATAAAACCAGATGCGCAGGAGAATTTATTTCCTAATATCTTTGAACATTCCTGAAATATTTTAAAGTGTGTTTCTTTTTTTTTTTTCCTTAATTTTTTTCATATAAAGAGAAATATGGAAGTCACTCCTCTGCATTCTGAACAAGTAAAATGTTATTTTGCTATTTTATCATGTCACTGCTCTGTTTATTGCAAAACTGTATTGCTGTGTAGACTAACTTAGTGTTGTTTATGACATCTTGGGCTTGCTGTTAATTCAATCAGCAGAGAGGTTGGTAAAGAAGTACTTAGCAGTCTGCCCTTCCCATGGATTTATCAGCTTTATTTAAGGCAATTGAGCTGCAAAGCTGGGGGTTGTTCCTACAGACACCTGCTCTGATCAAAAGGATACATACAAGCTAAAATTCTGAAAGCAGCCAGCTTGTGGGTTTGAAATGCATGGCACTCATGAACTTTATGGGAAGATGCACAGCTACAATATTAATTTTTTTGAAAGGTGAAAGCAGAAACTCATGCATATGATAAGATAGTGTTAGAAAAGCCCTCATATTAGATTTTTGTCTGGGCCTTCGAAGGCAAATGGAATCTGATATTTACCTCTGAGTCAGATTTATATTTACCTCCGACATGCTCATTTTTCCCCTACTGTTTTTCAAATATCATCACTTGCCTTTACCCCATGCAAGAAGGGTGTGTGTGTGAGACAAGCTATTTGTCTGAACCACAAAGACAGGTAACTCTGGAGTGAAAAGAAATTAAAAAAAAAAGAAAAAAAAAAAAAAGGAAAAGAAATCAGTTTTATTTGTTCTGAGTGATTTTTCTCTTAGTTTCTTTGAATGTGTTAACACTGTTTCTCTTGGAATGGGCTCAGGGGTTCCCTTTATTGTATTGCTGCCAAACAAGCTGATTTTAAGAAGTCTGAAAGAGTCCTGCTGGGAAGAAGAGGAACATATAAAATTAAAACAAACAGAAAAAAAAAAAAAAAAAAACAACCATAACACAAAAAATCTTTTTCAAATTTCTAGTATTTTCATTTTGAGAAAGCTATCAGATAATTTATAAAATCATCTAACAAAGTGCCTTCAGAAATGCTCTGGGTAGCAGGCTTGAGCTGATGCTGTTGTGGAAGTCTTAAATCAAGTTTTCATTGTTTTATTCAGCCTGAATTGGTGCCCAGATGTTTGAAGAATCATTAAATGTCTTGCGTTGGAATGGACCTTAAAAATCCTCCAGTTCTCACCCCCTGCCATGGACAGGGACATCTTCCACTAGACCATGTTGTATGTTATTTAGATCTAGTTGCTTGTGTGTTATAAACAAAGATAAGAGCTGTGCAAAACTTAGTCTTCACAGCATCTATACAAAGATTCTCTGTGCTTTCCTCATTTGTGCATTCTCCACAATCAGGTTCCCCAGATTTGCTTTCTGTCTGACATTTCAATCAGGCTACAAGTGGTAGAGGAGTCACTATGGCAGATGGGGAAATGGACCCTTTCACACCCTTAGGGGTGAAATGTATTCAGGGTTATAAATACAGAAAATACAGGCATCAGAGAGGGCTGAACCAAATCTCATGATATTCAGGACAGAAATTACATGGCCTCTGAGAACTTGCAGATGACTATTAATTGCTATGGGCATCCAAGAGATAGAGAGATGATCACCTTTCCCAGACCTATTAGTTCTATTTTGAATTTTTCAGTAGAGACAAGGTTGGGCTTTTCTTTTTCAAGAAAACTTTGAGTTTTTTCAGGAATAGTGTTTTTATTAGTCCTGTGACTTTCCATCAAAAAATTCTGACTTTCCATCAAAGTATGCCCAAATCATCTAACCTGAAAGAATTTTGGAGAAAGAAAAAAACAATCCTGGGAAAAAAGCTAAAGAAAATTATAACAACAATAGCAACACACAAACAATTACAGGAGGAAAAATAGAGAGGTTCAGAAACTATTCCCTGAGTGGCATAACTGTTTTCATTTGTTCAGAATTTTTTTTTAATGAAAAAATGGATTCAAACTCCCCCAAAAAATGGAATGGACTTTGAATGTAAATGATTAAACTATTTTTCTGTAACATTATGACAAAGATAATTAGCTAACCTGAACTGACAAGAATAAGACTTCCTATCTCATTTTTGCAAATAAAACATTTCAACTGGACAAATTTACAATATTTGGGTACATGCATATGTTTGTACCACCTAGATATATAGATAGGCAGATAGATAATTTACTAATTGATTAAGGAAAGAAAATTCATTGTGTTGGGAAAAAAGACATTTCACCACTTAAATGCCATTATCTTTACTCTGATCACATCCCAACAATATTCAGTGTTTGAAAAATATAAAATCATA
The DNA here is from genome assembly GCA_024734555.1 of Trochalopteron elliotii. Lineage (NCBI taxonomy): Eukaryota > Metazoa > Chordata > Aves > Passeriformes > Leiothrichidae > Trochalopteron > Trochalopteron elliotii. The sequence goes on from JANPWX010000019.1 coordinate 10,867,559, forward strand.
TGCACTGCTTCCTGAAATCAAACAGTGATCTTCAATTACAGTAAAAGTTACCTTTGTAGGCCACTTGCCATTGAAAACTTATTTTTGTAATAACAAAGCTGGAGCAAAATCTTCATCTCACATAAAATAGTTGCAAATAAAGAATAGGGCAAGAAAAAGTATTTCTAGGTTGCATTTCAGATTTTCCTCCCAAACTCTAAGCCAAAGTTATTAATGAAAACAAAACCACAAGATAGCAAAAATTTCCAGGGCAAAGACAAGCCATGTTATTTTATCGTCTTTAGTGCCATTTATTTAAAATTCTATCTGTGTATCAATATTTTGAAGTAAATTGATGTAAAATTTCAAGCATCCAATTGAGTCTACAAATGCTGGGCCAAATTCTGTAGTCACACCAACCAGTTTCAGAGCTTTTGGAAGGAGAAATAAATGGTAGTTTTGTATGCATTTATAGTTAATGAAAAAACACAACAAAGCACCAACTTTGCTGATCTTTGGTATTTCTTTGAGTACGTCCATTAATATTGCTGTCATTTCTGATTAAAACAGTGATTCAAGCCTTTTCCAGTTCTGAAGCTATCAGGGGAAAGTAGTTGAAGTAGTAAGATTTCCAATTCAGAAGAAGTTCTGCTTCTGATTAAAATTAAATTAGACTAATGTGAATTCCATTCCCATTTGAGTACAATTAAGTTAAATAGTAGTTCATGTTTCTTTCCAATGGAAAAAAAAAGTTTATTGATCAGAACTCTTTTGGACACACCAGTGCAAGAGTGAGATCTCATGAATTCTGAGAAAAAAGTAAAGCTGAAACTGGAATTGACCAAATCCTGATAAAAAAATGGAAAAGACAACAACAAATGTCAGCCACTTTCTTGGCTGTGAGAAACACCTCAAAAACAAAAGAATAGTCATGATTCAGTCCAGCAAATGCTTCCTTTTTCATACATACACTGTACTCTAGAATAGCCTATAAAACACTAATATGTACGTTTAGACATTCTGAGGAATACCGTTGAATTTTAACTGATTTGGGCAGATGGAATAAAAAGGTTGCTAAAGTGGTATAACTTATTTGGAATATATTCTTTAAAAGGGTCCTGCTTGTCCTTGGAAAATATGTCAATTTAGAAGTGGAAACAAATAAACAAAAGAGTGAAATTTCTGTTGGCTTAATGAACATTTCAGGGATACTTTATTACCATTGATCTAGTTCTCATGATTTTCTTTCTAGGTGCTGTTGTTCTTGAACAAGCAACCTTTAATTTCATTCTCAGGCTTTTTAGGAAGGATGCCTTCTCCCCCAGCTTTGTTGAATGAATTGTAATTCCATTATATCCTAATGCATTTAGTGATTACAGTCATTTAAAAAATCCTACATAAAACGTTCACCATACACTTGGCAACTTAAATGATAGTAATTTAAACCAAGAATATCTTTTTTAGAACTGAGACATAGTCCATGTGCAACAGACACATAGAGAACTCAAATGAACATCTTATATTGTCATTAATTAAGAATTAAGAAGCCTTATTTCTTTCCACATACCTGCCAAGAGCTGCCTCAAGGTCTGACTCCAAGCTCTACTCTTGTGCAGACTCTCAATATGATGCTGAGACAAGCTGCTGTGCTCTGCTCCCCATCTCCTGTTAATGGCTCCATTCTGATTCATTCTTGTTTTGGAGACAGAAGCCATTAACTCTCTCAGGTGCTCAAACATTGTGCTAACAAGGACCAATAAACACTTCAGTTTTGCCACTGTGCAAGACCTAGCAGGTCAAATAATGACAGAGAAGGGTAGTAATGCTTTTTCATGCCTATACATGGCAAGAGTGAAAGAAATACTTTGCAAAGACATCCCTCATGCTATTTAATCCTCATTAGTACTTGAAGCCGTCCCCGAAGATGCTCTAATGAAAAACACAGCCAACGTGACATCAAGTAAAAGTGAATCCTCCTTTCTCTCTCTGTCTTATTTCAAAAAAGATGAACTCAAGTATAAAGAACATTCCTCTGTGTGAAGAAAAGTAATTCTTTCTCTTGGCCTCTGATTTGCCTTTTTTTTTTTCCTTCTTAGAAATGAAACTACTTTCTTGTAAAATTACCAAATTAAGACCATTCATACAATTTGAAAAGCACAGGATGTAATCTTATATTGTGAAATCAGTTTCATTTTACAGGCGTTCCCTGAGATGTAAGCAAAGAAGGCAACCATGCCAGTTCAGTTCTGAGACCATCTTGGAAAGCAGGGGAAATCGGACTCACACGGGATGAGGTTGCTCTAGAGCCTCAACTGAAGTTTTTAAAAGCTGCAACTCTTTAGGTGAGGCATCAAAGTCTGATGTTGCATAGCTTTTAATCAGTCCAATATCCTCTCTCTTATTTAAAATGTCATTTTCAGGGCTCAAGTTAAAGAACAACACAATGTCTAGACAGGGGGTATGTGTCCCAGAAAAATATATTTTGGCAGAGGAAAAATTGTTTTTACAGCCGATGAACGAGCTGTTAGATATGGTTGCAACCTCTTACAGGTTAATAAGGCTCTCAGGCATGGAATTCCACAAATCAAATTTTGAAAACTACTGTGCTAGATCTAGAGAATAAACAGAATAATAATAAAAAAAATCCCTGTGTGCATGTGTTCACAGCATAGTGACTGAATCACTTTTTTAGAAAGTAGGAGAACAGTATTGTAAACGACCCATTGAGTCCAACTCTGACCACCAGGGTAAGAAATGCCAGCCTTGAAATAACCTTCTTCCAGTGTAGGTAAAAGCATAAGATTTATAAAGTGAATAATGAAAAAAGGGAGATTCAACCTGAAGGTCAAAACCAGAAGAATTTAATGGCTTGGACTCTAGTAGGAGACTAGTCTTCTGTTTTGATGAATAACAAAATCTTTGTTCTGAAGAACCATACACAATGAAATGGGATCTTCCTGAAGCAAAGAAACAAGGTCAGATGCCTTTCAAATAAAAAACCACTGCATAAGGAAATGTCCTTCAGTACCAGCTGTCCATCAAGAAAGGAAAAAAATGAATACAGGAGGAACATACAGTACAAATCTCTGCTGTTCTCTTTGCACTGCAGAGACAGAAGCTGTTGCTGGCTACTTTGTTCTACAAGCCCCAGAAAAAGCAAGTGATCTTGAGTGGGAGAATATAACATATTTATGTGGTTTCCTCCTTAAAAAACATTAAAGATGAGGGTGGGTAGTATGTGTGCAGACTAGGCATGTGGCAATATGATGCCTGTGGGGGTGCTTGCAAACAGTCACTGAGGCAACAAGAACAGACCTCTTACCAAGAAATCCCACAAGAAAGGGTTGCAGCCTCTTTCACTCTAATGAGTCAGCCTAGAATTCATGTGATTGATAAGAATTTTGGACAAGAAAACATAGTTTCCATGTTGCAGAGCTAGTTATAATATATCTTCGTAGCTCTGCATTGTGCTACATATGTGCTGATACCAACATAGATTAGAAGAAAATAGGTTGTGCTCTGGTGAGCACCCCCAAAATGGGTTAGTTGGATCTTACATTTTCGTTACTTGCAAATATTTTGAAGAGCTCCAGAAAAACCACTTTGCTGCATTTGTTCAATACTTCTACCACTGTTGTGCTTGACTGCAGTGCATAAGCCATAGCTCAAACAAGACAACCAGGGAACCAGTCAAACCAACATATTCAGGAAGTTATTCCAAATTTAGAGGTACATTCTTGTTGCTAAGGGAACACAAATCTTGTGAGCATTAAGACCCATGGGGTTCTGGTTGAACCCTCTTATTGCTTGGGAGGTTCCCTCAGTAATCCCTGTCATGGGGTTAACCTCAGCTGACTTCCAGGTGTCAACCAAATTGCTCCCTCACCTCCACTCCTCAGCAGGACAGGGGGACAAAGCAAGACCAAAAATCTTATGGGTGAATATAAGGACAGGGAAATCACCAATCAAATACTGTCATGGTCAAAATAGACTCAGGAAAGATTAATTTAATTGGTGATGATCTGCAGCAGGTCTGTCAGAGCTGATTGAAACTGATTCTCTTTATGTTGGGGGCAACTCCTCTTGTCTTCTCACAAAAGCCACACGGGTAGCCCTACACTATCAAAACCTTTTCAACAAAAACAGTAATGTCTTTCAACCTATGATCTGAGACCCTGGTATCTCCTGACTGGGTCAGTTAGTGTGTCTAGGTGTGATTCATTATTTTTCTCCATCTCTTTGCTTTTATGTTAAATAAACAATAATCAGATACATTTACAGACCATTACTTTCATTCAAAGAATCATAATTATTTTAAATGAGAAGGGACTTCTGGAGATTCTCCAATCTAATCCACCTGTTCAAAGCAGTGACAATTAAAACAGGTTGTTTGTGACAATATACAGTCTGGCTTTGAGTATAAAAAGAATGTAATGTTCCACAACCTCTCTTGACTGAACAGCTCTAGCATTCCACCATCCTCTCAGTAAAAATATGTTTTCTTATATAATTTAGTGTATTTCAATTTTCCCATTGTCTGTTATCCTTTCACTGAGAGGAATTGGGTTTCAAAGCACTCTTTTCAGATAATACTAATCCAGTTCGGGTGCAGATTCCTCAATGCTCCTGCATTGCAGGGCTATTTCTCTTCCTTGTTCTGTTTTTCTGCCTTCCTTTTCTTTAATTATGAGGTTGTCACAGAGGGTGTCATGGACTTCACTCATAAGAGAGAAGCAACAATACACTTTACTGATATAGACCAGTGATTTAACAAATTCAATGGTAAATGCCACATTGGTTTAACAAGATTTGATATCAAGGTACACTCGATCCTTTACTGAATAGAAGATGGGGTCTGATGAGGTTGTCAGGGAGACCCTCCCACTGAGATCCAAAAGGACCCCCCTTGCTTTCTGAAGTCTTTCCTTGAGAGGAGATGCAGGTGCAGCAAGGAACCTCTCAGCCTTGAGGAGAAATCCAGAGAGGTGTCACCACTCAAGGGGAGGTCCTGGTGTGCAGCCCAGTGCCCTGCAGGGGAGCTGTCCACTGTTTAGAATGTAAAGTGATTGCCATAAAGTCGTATTTGCACACCAGCAAATAACCTGAGTTGTCATTCTAGACAGCCCTTGGCTACCAAACCTCTGTCCCCCAAACCCTAGAGTAAAGTGGATGCAGCCACCACAGTCCCCACTTGTGTTATGGATGAAGCTGGTGGCAGGAGCACACAGCACTGTCACTGTCAAGTTGGATATGACACACACACACACGCTTAAACAGAATAACAAAAACAGAAAACATCCTTCCTTTACTCTGTGTGTTCCCCAGTTTATATACTCTTAACAAAGCATAATCTTAAGTCATTGACTACATCACTATAACTTATTATATTCATTGATGCAAAGCAATTAGCCTCAATATATTTGGCAAAAGTTTGCAAAAAAGTAAATAAGGCACCTATACACGTTTACTTATGCACATAGTCTAACTCCAAAATTCCTTCATGCATCTTTTAAATCAGTTTTCATGCTAACAGTCTTGTCTTCTTCCTTGCTATGGATACACTCGGAATTCATCAATTGCTGTTTCTTCTACAAATTCAGTTTGGCTTACAGGCCAGCTGTCAAGCCCCTCCGTACACCACCACAGAGGTGAGGGCAGTTCTCCCTCCATCCAGTCTTTTCAAGACAGATTATACCTCTAAAAGATAGTCCTGATATCTTTGGCAGGTCAACTCCAAGCCCTTGAGTTTGCTTTGGGAGTTAACTATGGGCTAAAATTTTATCACCTGTGTTACATGGGTCAGACTGGATGGTTACCATAAGGGTTTTTAGCCTCTGAATCTATGATTCTCTTCTGCCTTAGTTTTGTATTCTTTTATCTCCCACTTCTGTATATTTCCCTCTCCTGTGGAACCCGTCACAGCACAGGATTATTTGGCTGTAATCCTTTTCTCTAACATTTTCCTGTGTTTTAATTTTGTAGGGCAGGATCAGCTTTTCCCATTTATCAATAGGAGGCTGAAGAGACACAATAGAAACTGCACCATGAGAGGACGAATGAGGGAGGGGCACGATAGCAAAACTCATAGAATCTGTTATTTTAGTTTGACTAATAATTAGGAAAACAATTTGCGAAAGCAGAATTGTGATATATGTCACATGCTGGCTCTGTCTGCCTCCTGATACCAATGAGGTGCTTGATTCATTGTGCTTTTTTCCTCTCCTTTTTTTCCCCTCCTGCTGTGTGAGCACCAGTTCATCAGAGCCTGTGGCCATTAATATTTTTCCTTGGGGAGAATGGAGCCATAATCTGGAATCTGACCCTGTACATACTCTGCTCTTCTGGGGATATTTGTGAACACCAGGCTCAAAGTGGCAGAAGATTGTTTAGCACTTCAGTTGTATTTTATTCAACAGTGTCTGGATAACTGACCTTCATGAGTTCTGTCCAGATGTCTTTTTGACTGAGGAGATCCTTTCTTCTGCAGTCTGACTACACAGAATACACTCCTTGCTTACTGGCAACCTTAGACAGACACAGGAATCAACCTGTGTGAACCAGTTTACAGCACAGACAGCCTTGGGGTATTGTCAGAGCTCACTGATGTCAATGAAAGGATTTTCTGCTTCTTTAGGCAGCTTAATAAAGGCCAAGGGAATAAATGTTAAACCCACTGGAACATGCACAGTTATCTGTGCTGCACTTAAGTAACACCCAAGCATAACCCCTGTATATACAACACCTTGTGGGACTGGTTGGTCATTTGAAATGTTCTTCAATGGATAACTCATTTTTCAAAGATAAAAATCAAATTTTGCTAATTTATTCTCCATTCCCTCTCCCTACTCCTATTAGGAAATCATTCAATATGTCAGAATCTACTTGATCCATTCCTAGATTTACTTTAAATTCCCTGGCCAGGAAGTGAGAGTCTACATCATAAATACAAAACATTTTCTATCACAAAAAAACCCAAAAAACCCCAAAAAACAAAAACAAAAAACCAAAACAACAACAAAAAAACCCAAAACAACAACAAAAAAAACCAAAACAAACCAACAACAACAACAACACCAAAAACCACCCCCCCCAAAAAAAAAATACAAAAACACCAACAAACAAAAAGAAAAACAGTCTGGAAAAATGACCACCACATTGGGATTTTTTTCCTCATAATTCCAATTAAAATAGGAAAAACCCTCTTCTGGTTTCTTCTCATTTCTAAAGTCAAATTTGCAAGAGACCCTCATCATCACTTGTATTTTGTCATTTTCAATACTAATTTCAGATTTGTTTTCCACTTTGTTTCTTTTGAACTTCTGTTTCCTTCATACTTGTTGCAAGTCTTTACAACTCTCTCAGTCTGTCTTGCTCTATTGAAACATTAGGCTCAAGGCAGATGAAACCTATTGATTGCTTGGCCAACCTCAGGTCCTTTCTTGGTAACTTATTTTGTTAGGTGGGTCCTGGTGAGATCTTCAACACTTGGCACTGGGCCTGTAAAGCACATTTATAACTTATGTGGTGTGTATGGTGTGTCTCTCTTACCTGCATTGACAATTCACTTAATCTAAGAAAATAATGGCAGTGTCTTCATCTTGCCATTCTCTTCCAGATGGTTTTGGGTAGACACCACAGCACTGCTGTTCCTGGCACCATGATAGGCCATGTCAGGGCCTTGCCCAGGATTGTTTCTCTGATAAGAATTCTTAAAATAAGCCACTTATTACCTCCAACAAGAATGATCCTTCTCTAGGAGGTGTGCATGCAACCTCCACTTGGATAAACACTGTGATGAGAAGCAATTAATTCCCCAGCTATTTCCTCAGTCAGATGTTGCCAACACCCCTGCTAGTTCCTCTATCACTTTCTATCCATCAAAATAAGTCTTTGTCCTGTGTGTGTCCTTGGATATTTATCAACCACCAACTTATGAAAACTATTCCTCTGTAAAATTGCTAAATTTCTTGGACCAGTCCTTAAGACACAAAGCTTGCCAAGTCACCAAATTTGTACTCTATAATATCAGCACATTAAAACATAAACAATACTCTTAAATGATTGCTCCAAATACCGAGTAATTGTTGAGAATAATTAAAATGCAAATGCAGTCAAGGATAGAACTTCATAATAGAGTCACACTACCAAACATATGCACATAAACACACTCATTTGCATGTATATGCACAGAAAACCTCATATGCAAATAAGGGGTTCAAAGCATCTGTCCATCTTTATGTTTCTGAGAAGCTGATTTCATATGAGCCAAAACTGCATTCAAATCAAAGGCCTTGGGACAAAGACCACCAAAAAAGGTAATAGGAGATGAAAATCACCACTTGCCATAATTCCTTGTCTCAAAGAGTGCAATGTGTGGCAGCAGAGACAAAAGAAGAGATAATGAAAGTGCAAATTCATTTATAATAAGTGTGTAGCATTCATTTCTATCAATAAAGAAGTATACAGAGTTAAAAAATAATTTTTGAGATTTGAAATAAATTCTCTTTCTATGATGAAATTGCTTTTGTAAATAGTATTAATCATATTCATACTTTCTTTAATTTTCAAGGAAGACGTTTATTTCAGAGTCTTGAGTCTCCTATCTTTATTCTCATGAAGAGTTGTAATTACCTTCACAGGTGTCTTGCCTTCATTGGATGAGTCCTGGAATCTCACTGGAATCCTGGCAAACACTTCTGAGGGTAAATTCACTCTTTTTGGGTTTTTGTGAAATTCTCAGCCAGGGCAGCTGCTTCTCATCCAGCTGAAGTTCTACATCACAGCAGCACTACAGAGTAAACTTCCAGAAAAATGTGAGTAGCAGAGGCAGGAAAGAGTTTCTGCATTGGGCAGAAGTAAATGCAAGATAAAAATGAGAGATTGCTCTATGGAAACAAGCAACTAAATGTTCATGGTGTTTGGAGGGAGATAGAGCAGCTAAAAACAATGGTGCAATTCAGCCTAAAAGCTTTGACAGAAATAATGCTCTGAGTGTTGCTCATAGCAGTATATTTGAAGCTATCTGCTCATAAAACACTTATGAAAGGTAATTAGCACTTCAATTAATGGTCTATCATTGTTCTGCAACGCTTACACATGAACTATCATTCTTTTCTCTCTTTCATAATTGACCAATTATAGGTATTTAGAAGCTGTAACATCTGAAATGAAGTAGAATCTGTGTAAAATATGCTCAGTATCCATCTTGGGTTTGCTTCTGAATTACTATTTTTGTGCTTTCCATTCAGTTTTATTTTATAAATTCAACTTCTGCTTCAACTTCATGGACTTAAACCATCTGGAGAACTGGACTAAGATATATTCTTATTTCAGGTTCACTTCAAGCACACTGGGAGTCAGTGTTTTGTGTTAGTGGTGGCCATACTGCCAGAATCACATACCATGATCTCTGTAAGACCCATGACACACTTCATTCCGCTAAAGGGAGGATGACATTGTCTTGGAGGAAGTTAATCTAGCTGTGTTCCTGTGAAGCTGAATACACCATCACCTTCCAGGGCTGACAACTGCTTTTCCCTTCAACAGCATTTCTGGAGCTGACTCCTCCTTTTTACCCAGAGAACCTCATGCTTTTATTGCCACCAGGTCATGATCTCTCATCCTGGTCCAGCTACACACCTAATGCTCACAAGCCACAGATCAGTCACCCATGCAATATCCCACCTCTTTTTCTTTTCTGTTGCTTCTACTGCAAGTAGTTTATGGGTCTGAAAGAGACTTTTACAGATTCAGGATGTGCTACCTTTATTTACACAGAATAATCAGCTAGGTCTACCCTTTTTCTCTCAGTGGTTCAAGTGTTTTCTCAGCACCATTGTAAAGTACATATTTATTCCTAAAAACATACATCACAAAAGAAAAACTGTAAAGTACACTCTTGATGTCTTTTCTGTGTCTTCGTCAGAAATGAATGTTCTGTGTGACTCCGAGGATGGGGGAAATGGGAAAGTTTAGCAAGTAGTGAATAGACAGTGTAGGCAAAAACTAAAATATTTACACTACACAATATTACACTACCCCAATACATCACACTACACCAGTGCACGTGTCTCTGGTCCTGATCTGTACTGTTGGATAAACTTGGTTTTGGAGAGGTGACATCACATCAGGTGCTATGGTAATTTAGCAAGCTTTGCAGAACAAGAGGCTTTGCTTACTCAGTGTGGATTTGTTATCTCAGCAAGTTTAGGCAAAGGTGCCACTCATTTGGCTGCTGAGGATTTCATAATGTGCTAATGGGGAACATCTGCTCCTAAGTTGTGCTTTGGAAATGATCTGGAGTTCAGCAAACACGTGGATTTCTCCCTCCCATTCAGGGACTGCCAGCAGCCACAGCGTGTGGGGTCACTTTGGGACTAGGAGGTTGTCTCAGGTAGCACTTAAGATGATGGGTTTATGGACTCAGTGCCCAGGAAACCACTGTGGAAATCAACAACTAATTGTAAACCATGTTTAGCTGGTGTGCTGCAGGCACCCTGTCAGGTTTAAATGGCTTTCTGCAATAGATGAAAGAACTCCTGGATTAAGAGCTTTTGTCAGAGATAATTCCCTGTGTTTTGGGATTTTCATTGAGGCGTATATTGGCAGTCAGGATATGAAAAGATTATTTGCTGTGGCAAGCAAGAATTCCCCCCATGCCCCTCAGTGCACAAGCGTTTAGGAGGGTTGGACAGGTCATAGGGACTACTCATAAAACAAGATTTTCCATGTTATCAAGGTCATAAAAGAAATTAATTGTTTCTCCCCTGTGACCGGCCTAAGAGCCTTCCAAAATACTACAGATATGTTGCTGTAAAAGGTACTGGTGGTAAGTAATTGTAGGAAAATAGAAATGGTTAAACAAGTCTCTGAAAGGACTCCATCAAAGGACTTAAAGTTGAGATCAGCCAGGTATTCTGCCTCATGTTCTGAAACTTCATTTCTCAATAGATTGTCTCCTCAATTCATGCAAAAGATAAGATTTTAATTGATTTATCACAGATACTTACAATGCAAGCTTTCAGTGTGAGCAAATTCCATGGGCAAATTCCTTAATGAAGTTACAGAAATAATTTTTAAATAATAATTGACTCCTGTAACAGATGCCTGAAGTAAGCAAGGTGCCTTTTGGAGCTAATTGTTTCTATCTCTTAAGTACAAAGTCAGCAGCACTATTTTAGATCAGCCTTTAGGCTGACATTCTGAGACAAAACAGCCTGTGTCCTTCCAGCGTGGCACAGTCTGTGTTAACTCCATTCTGTAATGCCTTCTGGCCTTGTGCTCCTGACCAGACTGGACAGATCTTGCTCGATTTCTAGTGGCCTGTTTATCCAGCTGGGTGGTATAATTCTTCCATACAAATATCTAGAGAAGTTTTGTTTTCACTAAACAAAATAATTCACAATCCTTGGGGAAAAAAAAAACAAAAAGCTACCCAAAAGAACCTCCTTCTAAACAATGTTTTGAAACTCTGTTTTCTTCCTTCCTTGCATTTTAACTTCAGTTAAAATGTTTTTCCTGTAGTCTTTGAATTTATTTCTCACTCTTTTTGCTATGTTTTACATTATGCATTTTAGCAGTTTGTCTCTGCTATAAATAAGTGTTATAATTGTGAATATAATTAGATTTGTTCCACACAATTGCATATAAATGTAATTCCAAGGTGTTTTTAGAACTCAGTTCCTTATTGATGGATTAGAAGCAAAGTCTGTTTAGAAAAGATGCTTTTCTCTGAGGTAATGCTATTCATGAATCCTACTTCCCCCTTACTTTTGCTACAGTTTTTGCCCAACATTTTGCTAAAACTGGGAGCATTGGCAAGTGGCTGCCTTGGCAACTGATAGCAAATTAACTTTTGGTTAGCCTACAAGGCATATTTATTCTGGGCCTTTCAACTTTAAATGAAAGCATGGATCATCTGAAATGTGTTTCTTGGAAATGGAAGAATGAACAGCTGTTTCATGCTCCTTCTTTTAAATCTCTGAGAGTTGGAGCTCAAGTCCTAGGCGGCTTTAAATAACATTTAAAGATGGAGCAAATAGCAGCTTGCAACTCTACTGTGATTCCTGTGCAGAGCTGATCTAAGATATTGGAGGTTTAAATGAGCTGGCAGCCTTTTAACTCTGTGGTGTGAATTTTTTTGCTTCTTCATAAAAATGATATGTGAAAGCTTATTCTTGGGTTATTTTCTTCCTCCCTTTGTTTTCATAGTAACATAGGTGATTCATTATAAACCAGATTTTTTTTTTTTCTTTTTTGGACAGTTACTGTTTTTTTTAACCACAAATAAGATCTTAACTTTTAGAAATAAAAGGTATGTCTCTGGGAAAGCAAATCTTGTGTGGGTAGGGAATGACTTGTGAACTAAATGGTTGATAGTTTGATGAATGTTAAATTAAGGAGGCTGAAAAATTAAATATGCTGTTAGCTTTGGATTTATAACCTCTCCCTAAAAGCAGTCCTGCCTATAAAGCAAAATTTAATCTTTCATGATTTTATCTATTTGTCCTGCTACAGAAGAACATCCAAGAGAAAGCACAGGAGAGCAGCCTGGACAGCTCAATGAAAGTATAATATTTCAGACCTGCTGGGCTTTGTTAGACCTTTACTGAAGATTGTGATACATTATTTGGAATATGTACCAAGAAATCTGCCCTGCTCAGTGATTCATGGATACCTGACCTCTGTCAGCAATTTTCAGAGTGATTCTCTAAGATAAACTGAGACTTACATCCCTTTTGAGCATCTTCTACAACCCGGGCCATAGCAAGGCCAGATTTGTGTAAATTTTCAAGGACTTACAGGTGTAACTGCAAAGCATGGAGTGTATAAAACTCTTCTGAGGAAGACTGACATTTTGTTCTTGTCTACTCAATGTTTAATACATTGATAATCTAATTTTAAAACATAATCAGAAATCTCTGTGATAGTTCATAATTGATTCTTATTCTTTTTGGAAATCCTTACTTTAAGAAGCCCTTGCTTACCTCTTCATCACCTATATCCCTAACATTTTTGTATTTCTAACTATTCACTAGTCTACTTCTGGGTAAGCTTGGAAAGCAAGCCATCAGTAAGACATTTTTTCAGCCTTTTCTAATGTGTTGAGATGTGAAAATCAGTGTGAGACTGTTGTAGAACCTAAATATCTCACTCTCTAGAAATAAAAAAAGTCAAGTTTCTTATTCCATTGTAATTTAACATAAATCATCTTCACAAGTGTTGCATTTAGAAAAGAAATTGGATTTGTCAAGAGTCCTTGTTTCAGGCATGATTGGTTTGGACATTCTGAAATTTAAAGATAATATGTCTCGGTGTTAGCTCAGCAAAGGCAGAGGGCAAAGAGCTTTTGTGGTGGATCTGAAAGAAGATTTCACCTGGAGTCATAAGAGCTGTTTCAGATAAATACTAGGATGACTTTGTTGTTTGTTTGTTTTCCCCCTCTTTTTTTTTTTTTCCAGAAAAGGTTTCTCCCTAAGAAATGTTTTGACCTCAGCATTTATTTACTCTAGCCCTTATTTACTGGAGACACAGATAGATTTCAGTGTTGCATGCAGGGCTGTTTTTGAAAGAAGAATTTGAGGCCAGATCCAAATAAGGGCTGATTTGACCATGTCTTCTCCAAGAGTCAGAAAATTCCAGGGTGTTGGGCATGCCATGAAATATAACGACATGGAGTAAGTGTCTGTGTGCAGCCTCAGGATGGAGTACAACCAACCCCTATTTGACATTCATACCATGTTCATTGATACAGTCTGGGAGTACCACACAAAAACATGAAATTGCTTGTCTTCTGTTTTCTGTTCCTTATCTTAACTGCATTTTTCACTCAGTGGGGCACAAGTACCTGACCACTGTGAAGTAATACAATGACAGTGTTGGTCACCAGTAATTAAACTTGTGAATAATTGTTACTGAATACAAGTGGAATTGTTCCTTTCAACAAATCTTTTTTTCCTGAAAAGGTCATATTTAATGAAATCCAAACCATTATATAAGAATATTTTTTCTTTAATAATGTTAAATGAAAGAAAATGTTTCATGTTGACTTCTTATATCATCACCTGCAATATAGAACACTTTTCCATTATCTTGAAAATGTTTTTCTTTATTTATTTGTGTCTGTAAAATAACATGTTCAAAATAAAATTCTGCAGCTGTGTAGAAATTTAATAAGATCAGAGCTGAAATTATGATTCTGCCTGTTTTTTATGATCAGGCCCAATAATAATTACAAATCTCATAAATTATTTAAAAAATCTTAATATGAGATTAAAATCTCAAAAAATATCTCAACTATTTCATATCTCATGTCAGTATTATACACTGTACAATCTGTTTGGTGTTCATCTTCTTTTGTATAAATTTAATCTCTTGGGTGACTGGAAGAAGCCTCACATGTTTAGGCCCTGGTCCTTCTGGAGGATTTTAACTCCTCTAGTATCTGAGGAGTATCAGCAGAGCACAACAGAGTATCTAGTATCAGCAGAGCACAACAAACCCAGAAATTTTCTTGAAGAATGAAAACTTCTTGGTACAGACAATCAAGGAGCTGATGAGGGGAGAAACACTGCCTGACCTCATACTTGCGAACAACGACCATTACATGTTGAGCTCAGTGTCTGGAGAGGAGAAAACTGCTCAAAAAAAAAAAAAAAAAAAAAAAAAAAAGAAATCCCAAAAATCAGGACCTTTGGTGACTGCAGTGTTCTGCTTGGAAGAATCCCATCAAAAACAGTCCTGAAGAGAAACAGGTCCAGGAGAGTTAGTTGATTTTCAAACGTCGCCACCAAACTCAAGATTGGACCATTGTGAGAAACAGAAAATCAGCAAAGATGGCAGGAAGCCTGCATGGATGAAGAAGCATCTCCAAGCAAACTCAAACAATAAATGGGAGTGTCCAAGTAACAGAAACAGGGAACTATCCAAGAGCAACATTGAGAGATTATCCATGGATGATGTATGGGTGGGATTAGAAAAACCAAAACACACCTGGAGCTGAATCTGATGAGGGGAGTGAAAGGAGGCAAGAAGTATCATGGGTTGCTTAGAGAGGTTCAGAGTCTTTGTATTTTGAGATATTAAAAACTCAAGCAGATGTGGCTCTGAGGAACCTGCAGAGGTTTCACCAGCAGATCCTTCTTTGGGCATGTGAGTTAATCCACATGAATTCCAGAGGTGCCTTCCAGCCCAAGTCCTTCAGTGACTCTGTGATATAGGAGAAAAAGTCACTTTTTCACAGTGATTCCAATTCCAAACGTGGTTTATTTCATGTTTTTCTTTAATTTTTTTCATCTTCCAGCATAAAGCCTAGCTCTAGACATGAAATTCTCCCTACCAAGAAGTTCTTTCACCTGTCCAGGGAGCTTGAATCTAATTCATAACACCCATTCACAGGCACATCAGATTCTGGAGTTAAGTTAAAGAATTGTTCATTAGCTTCCAAATTGTATTCCAGTTTTCTTTCTATTTCAGAATTTTCCATTTAGTATTAAGGGAATTATTTTATCCATCCCACTTAGTTTATTTTTCTTCTTGTTTTATCTGTTGCATTTCTTATGAGAAAGAAGGAAAATAATCTGGCAAATCAGTCATCGGATGTTAAAGGAATGTTGAAACATCACAAGTTTCACCATATGGATCAGTTCCAGGTTAAATACCATGTCTCCAATGGGTTTTCACCAGACTGAGACAATATTTTCCTCTCTTACATTGAGGTGTAGTATTCAGATCCTAATAGTAAAAGTGCAGATTTACAAATATTTATCATAGAATCATAGAACCAAGGACAGATTTGGATTGGAAGAGACCTCCTAGATCATGCAATTCCAATCCTCCTGCCGTGAGCAGGGACACCTGGTTTTTTTTGATGAGGTTGCTCAAAGCCTCATCCAACCTGGCCCTTAACACTTCCAAGGATGAGACATCCACAGCTTCTCTGAGACACTTGTTCCAGTGCCTCACCACCTTCACCATACAGAGTTACTCATATCTAATCTAAACTTAGTATCCTTCAGTTTAAAGCCTTCCCCCTTTGTCTTATAACTCCACACCCTCATAAAAAGTCCATCTCCAGCTTTCTTGCAGTCCTTTTAGGCACTGAAGGTGCTATAACTCTTCTCTGGAACATTCTCTTTTCCAGACTGAAAAGCCCCAACTCTCAGATTGTCACAGAGAGGTTCTCCAGCCCTCTGATCACCTTTGTGACCTCCTCTAGACTCACTCCAACATCTCCATGTCCTTCCTGTGCTGGAACCCAGAGCTGGATGCAGCACAGCAGGTGGGGTCTCACCAGAGCAGAGCAGAGGGGCAGAATCTCCTCCCTCACCTGCTGCCCACAGGGCTTTGGATGCAGCCCAGGACACATTTGAGTTTCTGGGTTGCAAGTGGACATCAATGGGTCATGTTGAGCTTCTCATCAACCAACTCCTACAAGTCCTTCTCCCTGGGAGCTCTCTCAATCCATTTTCCTCCCACCTGCACTTGTGCTCAAGATTGCCCCACATCATTGCAGAAGTTCAGGCAAACATGCTAATTGCCCCACATCATTGCAGGAGTTCAGGCAAACATGCTAAAGAGTGGTATTTTTCAAGCTGCATCCTCTGCAAATACCTCAGAAAAGTTCTTAAAAAAAGAAAAAATCTTAGGGAAAGTGTTTTAGAACTACCATATCACAGTTTTAAAGTTGTTACAAAACTGTCCTCCTGGAATGTAATGTACCAACTCACTTATCCAAGATTTACTGTCATCTGAGATATGCAATTTTTGAATAAATCCTTTCATCTGAGGCTGTCTTCTCCTGAGATGCAGTGGATCATGCATTTCATGCCAGTCAGATGTTTGATTGTCAAACAGCATTCTTTTTGTTTCTGTGATTCATTGAAGAAGAGAAAAAGTTAAAGAAGAAAGGTAAAGGTACTAGTAAAGGCAAGGCAAAAGGGAGGGGGAAAGGGAAGGGGAAAGCCGAGAGGGAAGAGGAAAAAAGAAGGTAAAGAGAGGAAAGAGAATGGATGTGAAGGTGAAAGGGGAGTGGAAGGGACAGGGGAAAAGGAAGACAAGGCCAGGGTTTAGAGAAACAGTTGAAATAAAACACTGTCTTGATACTCTGACTTGCTGTTTCTCATCCCAGAGCTCCCTGTTATCTGAATCCAGAGGAAATTGAAATGTGCCTGTTTACTTTTGTAGGATTTCAATAAATCTTTGCATTGATTTTTATTCTTTATCTGCATCTCCTCTTTTATCATCACCATAAACATGTAGCAACTGATGAACAGTTTCTAATTTCAATAACTGTATTACATCTTGTTTTCTTTCTCCTGACAGCTCTAAGAATGATTTTCACACACAAAATCTACACAAGTCTCCCTCAGTGTTTTATCAGGGTGGTTTTGTGGGTTTTTTTGCAGACTCCAAATAAGCAAATAACTAGTCTGTAAGTACGTAACAATTACAGATTATAGACTAATTAGAGAGTTATTTATGCCTGACGATTACGTACTAATTATACATGATCTTATTGTGGAAAAACCGGCAAGTGTTAAAGAAGCAATTACTATGAAATTATAAGTAGATGCCATTTGATTTTATGATTATTTTCACCATATGAAACAGCAAGTTGCCAAAAAAATAAAAGATCAGGCTGGTTTGTTGTATCACATAACTTTGATTTTTAAGTAACATACATTCTCCAAAAAACCTGGAACCATTTTACAATTGTTCTGCAAAGACATAGGCGTCCTCCAAGAGTACATTAAGTACCACAACTCTTCTATGTGAGGTTTGCTTCACTCTAATAGTCTCCCAAGGAAAAATAAGTTTGTGTAGCCTTGCCTTGCCTTGCCTTGCCTTTCCTTGCCTTCTCTCTTCCCTTTATTTGCTCAGAGACAGAGAGAACAAGTTTTGCTCTTCCAGCTGGGAATAGGAGCAGTGTTGTTTGTGACAGGCCAGGATCCTGCTGGAGTTCATTTTATAGCCTGAGGACAAGCCAAGCAAGGGACTGTTTGCATTCACAAGTGACTGACAGTGTCATGTGCCTGAGGAGAGGCAGAGCCAGCTATGGATTGCAATTTCAATGTTTGAGTGTCTCTCAAAGGAGCCAGACAGTCATCTTTTGAGAACATCTTGAAGAATCAAAGGTCAGAAAAAAGGCTTAATACATTGAATTCTATTGAAGAATAATTTTTTTTTAAATTAAGTATGTCTTCTTAAATTAAAAAGACTAATCTCAGTGGGATAATGAAAAAATTACTTCATCATTTCAGTGCTAAGCCAAACACAATAAACCAAAAATTTCATGTCATCCAAAATAAAGTGCATGTATGCATGCATCGGTGGGTATTTTTTCCTGCCAAATCTGTGATGTTTGAATGATGAAAAATATTTTGTATAGCCAAAAGTGCAGTAGTTGAAAGACAAATATTTATAATAAAAATCAGGAGAAGAAAAAGTGAACTTTAATGTGCTAATGATGGCCCATGGTATTCTTCTTAAGGTACTTTATTAACAAAGTGAGAAATCCAGTCCTCTCCTCATTTTTTTCTGGGAGTGAAGTCAACCTCATGATCTCAAGTGACAATGAAGTTGCATAAGTTTCTGACTCAATTAGGATTTAAATATTTCATAGCAAATGGGACAGAGTCATTAGGAGAGATTGAGGGACACACAGACACTTGGGAAGGTTCTATGAGGACACAAGAAAGATTGTTTCAAACTTTTCTATGCTCAGATAGGACTTGCATAGTGCTGTTCCCAGAATACCCAAATCCAAAAACTAGAGGAGTTTAAGGAAAGTTCTTCTTGGTCTGTCCTGTTAGAGCCGTTCTGCTTTGTATGTCTGTTTTACTCTTCAGTCTGCAGTGCGTGGTAGTGGTCAAAACACCACCCTGGGGGGCAAACTGCCCAGATACCAGTCCCTTTTCTGGCAATATTTCATACAAAAGAGCAGTTTCAAGAGGAAGAACTAGAAACATAAAAAACAAACAACAACAACAATAATAATAATAATAATAGTGGCAGAACAGTTGGAC
The DNA here is from genome assembly GCA_024734555.1 of Trochalopteron elliotii. Lineage (NCBI taxonomy): Eukaryota > Metazoa > Chordata > Aves > Passeriformes > Leiothrichidae > Trochalopteron > Trochalopteron elliotii. The sequence continues at coordinate 10,886,563 of JANPWX010000019.1, forward strand.
CTCCCTCCTTAGGGTAATGGTAAAAGAGCTCCAGACCATTTAGGGAGAACTAGGACTAGTCCTACACATGACATTCAGTCAACAGATACAAGAGATACAAAGTCTACTGCAGTACTTTAATGAATTCAGATGTGAACTGTGTTTTTACTCTCTCACCAAACCCTGATTGAAATTGTTCAGTGAATTAAGTTCAAATTATCAAAGTAATTTTAAGATGTCTATAACACCATTGTTGGTGAAAAATTCATGCTCTGAAAAAGAAAAAAAGTGTTCAGATCTTTATTTAGCAAGTCTTATAATATAACTGCTTTAAAAGCTTCCTTTTTCCCTAACTCAAAAGAGACAGGGGAAATAGTGCTACCTTACTATAAAGGGCATCTTTCTCTTGACTACTCTTTTTGTCACATTTAAGATGGTAAAAACATTTTAATATGTTATTCATCCTATGGGCAAATGGATCATTGCCTTTTGTAGTACATAGTAATTATCTCCAGAGAGTGTCACTGAATGAATTGAGTTATTTTCAAAAAGCATTCACTAATTTTCATTGTTTCTGCACTTTGCTATTCCATATGAAGCTGTTTAAAAAGCTGTGTTTCTTGGAGCAGAAATCAGCTACAGCTCCTGTTAGAGTCAGCGAAGGTGATGGTGAGTTAACCTACATTATTGGGTGGTCTTAGAAATATTAACCACCTGATCCAGGTAATTAGATGGGGCAAATAATTTCAAAGGAACTATTTCAATTTAGCTCAATTGAAGGTTTAATGTGAGAACTTTTTTACCTGAGTGAAGTCCTTAAGCAACATTCATCCTTTTGAATAAGTTCCTTCTGCTTATGCCTCCAAGGCTGTGATGTTTAGGAAAAAAAAGATAGCACATTAATATCAGCAAATCTATTTTAAGAAATTACAGTGGTTTTTCTTGACACTGTTATTGCAGTAAAATTGCTCTAACATAAGGCCATGTTTATAGAGGCAGAGGTGCTTCATATTATTTCCACAAGCAATTCATAACGTTCAGAGAGAGTCTCAGGAGAACTAGTTATTTTTATTATGTTTGATGCACGTAGTAAGATTTCCTTTTCAAGTATTTTATACTTCTTACTGAAACCAAGAAGTGGTGTTCAGCATTATTTAAAAAACAAAACAAAACCAGAGACTCTATTTACCTCATTTGTGCTCTGCATGCAAGTCCCCCTGCAAGTCAGTGCAGAGGAAGTCATGTGGACTGAAGTCCTGATAGGTTGACAGAGGGGAATTATGAAGCCCATTTTCTCCATCTCTAGTGGTTGTTAATGTTTTATGAAGGGAAAAGGAACATTTTGACATTCGGTAAAGACAGTTTCTAATTAAGGTTTGGATTGAACAAGGCACTTAAGGTCTAGTGGGACTTAGACACATGCCTGACTGGAAACCTGCCCTGCTCTGTCCCAAATTTTCCATCTAACCACGAAACCGCAGTGTCAGGTTCTTTCTTACTCACTCATCCTCTGACCCCACAAGCTTTTCTCACAGCAGCTTATCTCACGAGGCAGGCTCAGGGGCCATTGCTATTCAGTGAGTGTTGCCAGGTTTTGTTATCCACAATCTACACCACAGGAACCCAGCACAGTGAGAAGCAGCATAGAAAACAAGAGGTAGTGGACTAAGCAGTGAGACCAAATTGCTCACTGAAGGCAGAGCTTCTGCTTATTGGGGAAATATATCAACAACCAGGTTGCAGGCTCAGCCTTGCAGACGGTGGAAATGCACAAATGTCTGGCTGTGCAGCTGTCCCTGGTGAGAATATTGCTGAGCAGACTTTTCTAGTGCTCAGTCTGGAAGATGAATAATGCTTTAGGATATCTTGAGGTAACATAAGTTATCTGTGGAGGCTGGGAGATTGGACTGCCCTGTTTACTCTTTAGAGCGCATTTTTTCATGTGCTATCCTTCAAGTAAAAAAAAAAAAAAAAAAAGTAGATTTTGAAGGGAGTCCCTGGTACCTTACTTACCTAGGTTCAGGGAAATAAGGAAGACAGAGCCAGAGAGGAGAAGTCAAGATAAACTATGAACATATGTGACATAAAGTTGAACAAAGGGAGTGCTGCTGCCAACGTGTTTTAGGGGGAAGAGTGAAACTTTCTCACTCCTTTGGAGGAGTTGTTACTGATATATACCTAGGGGAATTGGGCTGCAGATAGTGGAGTAGATTTCTGTTGCAGAACTGAACATTCCAGAAATTTTAAGCTTTTAGACCCAGTCATTTGGCTCTGTTTTGCATTGTCTGACTTGCTGTATCTTCTCTCTCAGAATAGACACTCAGAGGTACTTTGCTTTTTCCCTTATTTTGTTCTTTAGAGAGATCTGTCTGGGAGCTTGTTGTCTAAAACTTAGTCACTGTGATGTTCAGTTTCCCTGCCATGGCAGGGAGATTGGAACTAGAGGATCTTTAAAGTCCTTTCAACACAACTCATTCTATGATTTTATGAAAATTGTATATATATATATGTATTTTAATATCTTTGACTGGTTGCATACTCACTAATTAAAATATTTTCCGTTCCAAATTCTAAGGCCTATTATATTTAATGACTTTTTTTTTGTTTTTTACTCTTCTGTCATTTTAGAAAGGTTAGCCATAAATTAATTTATGGTTTGGTCATTCACATGGACATACAAGATCTCTTTCTTACAGTATTTTAAATATAGTAAAACAAATTTCTCTGAGTTGTAAAGCTTTCATTTATGTTAGTGAAAAAGACAATATTAAGAAACAATTTCCCAAAAAATATTTTGCAACTCTGGAATATTATAATGATCTCAGATTGTTTTCTGATCATGTTAATGGCAAAAAAATTTACAATTTAATGCTCATAATTGACAATGTCATCTTGTTTATTCCATAGAAAAGTGACATTCTGAAAGGAGGCATTCTACTGTCTTATGATTACAGGATGAATAGAAACGGGAGGGAGGTTACTGGCTCATATTTTGTGTAATGTAAGCTCAAAGAAGAAAGAACATAAAAGTCATCTGTAATTCATTATATCATAATTAAAAGACAGACAATGTAGAAAACCTAATTACTGTAGGACATTGTGCTGTCCCAAATTACTCTGAGCATCTAATGTTAGACATGTATCATGTTTCCCATAATGTGAGGATTATACTTCACAGGCATCTAGCAATTTGGGCAAGAAAGGGAAGAAGTTCAGAAAGGACCCACAGAATGAGCCATATGTTTAGGAATTACTGAGGAAAAGTTTTTAAAAATCCTTCCCTTTAAAGAATCACCTGCAATCATGAAGTATCCTTGAAAAGAAAATTTGTCTTCTATTGTTTCATCTGAAAATTTGTCTTCTATTGTTTCATCTGTTTTCAGCTGAATCATGGACTTTAAGCTCCTGTCAATTACTTAAGAATATATTATTATATTCTTATGATTATAAGAATGTTTATAATTCAGGAGTGAGATCTACTATTAGAAATGTTTTATAGACTGGTCTGGGTAGGAAAACACCTTAAAGATCATCTCGTTACAATGCCCCTGTAACAGCCAGGGACATCTTCCACTAGACCAGGCTGTTCAAAACCCCATTCAATCTGGCCTTGAAAACTTATGGGGAGGAACTTATGCTACAATATTTTTTATTTATTATATGACTCTTACTACTTCACCTCAAACACTGCACTAATTTGTTCTTTGGTAATTTTCAAATTCTAAATAAAAAAGTCAGAGTTTTAATTTTCCATGTTACAACATAGCTTGCTTCTTTTATTACTTTAACTTCTAGGAATAATTTTCACAAATTTACTATATATTAAATTTTCAGATCTTAACAACACAATTCAAATCTTCTGTTAGAAAGCAATGCCATCAGATTTTTTTTTCACCAATTCTAGTCTCTTTTTTTTTAAATTGTAAATTCAGTCTCTTCAGATGAGTCTGTACATTATAGCACAAGTCACCGAGTGAACACTGCCAGAAAAATTGCAGCTTTTCTGACAGGTAAACTGATACAATCCTAAAAATTTGAGTTCTGCACTCTGCTTTCTCTGTAGAAATTATCTTATTGTTGGAGTCACATTCATTAAATATTGTCTCATGCTCTAGGGACTGTTACATATTTTGTATGTATATCAAAATAGTAAGATGCAGCTCTTTTTTTAATCTAAAAGTGCAAATAAAACTGATTTTTTTTTCCATGCAACATGAATTGTGAAGTATATGAGTATCTCTGCTAGGGAGGAAAAAAAAAAGGAAAAGTTCTTATTTCATATGCATGACCTTAATGGCATACATTACTGTGTTTGGCTTGCAGTTGTTTATAGATGCCTGCAGCTCTTCAGATATAATTAAAATAGTTGCTGGTCGCTCAGTCTGTGTTTTTAATCCTTACAGCTTCAGGGTGCTCATCATATGGAAAGATTTTTTTTATGAGGAAGAGGATTCAGCCCTTAATGTCGATTGCTTTTCATTTAGCACCTACAACAAACAAACAAAACAAAAACGAAACAAAAACAAAACAAGAAAACCCCCAAAAAATCAAAACAAAACAAAAAACAAAACAAACAAACAAAAGGATATTCTGTTTGCTTGTTTGATCCATTTTGGGGATGCAGAGAGTAAATGGCAGCTTTAACAACAATAAAGTGATTTACAGAATAAGAAAATACATATGACATGGAGATTTTCCTGAAATCTTTTAGGAAAAAATAAAACTAAAACCAGCAGACACCTGTCAAATGTAGGCACAAGAAATTATCCTCAGCTGAAATAGTTCCTCCCTTCCACACCTACAGCTAATAAAAACTTGAAGGGAATATTCTTCAGTCTGAAGCCTTTTACAGCATAAAACTCAGCAGCAACCTCAAGTAGGTTGGGAACTCCTGCACTGCTAAATCATCTTGAAGGATTGGGCCAAGTGCATTTTGCAGGGCAGTGCAAGATGGTTTTCTGTGTCTGAATTATTATCATTGGCTGAACAGGGAAGCATCACAAGACAGAAAAAAATAATGCCACAAAAAGATCATATGAAGTGATAAGAATTTTCATTGGAAAACCCTTTTCTTTAATTTCTGTAATATTCTTTATATGTTCTTCTCCCTGAACAATGTCTGTCAACAGTCACACTTTACACAGGTTTGGAAAGCTCTCACATGCTGTAGCCTCAGTCTAGGTGTGAGCTGTCTGAATAAATTGTAGATTTCACAGAGTAAGTCCTTCCATGAGAAAAAATTACATTAATTCCTTTTGAAGTGAAAAACACTGTGAGCATCAGAGACAATGAAGCTGAGGATCCTTCTGAAATATCTTTTTATGCAGGGAATTTCATCATAACTTGTGGTTACTGTATTGACCACACTTCTAGATTTCCCTCAAATATAATGGGAGACCAGATGGTAAATTTACATAAAGACACATGCAAGGGAATGTGATGGGGAGAAACTTATGTCCCCACAGAGCATCTGGTGCCACTTTTGTATTTTAGAGGTACCTCATGTGACCACCAGCTGCTGCTCCAAAACAATGCAGATCTGCCCTGAATCCAATGTCACACTGGCCAGAACCATTCAGAGGTCTTGAACTTCCTGTTAATTCAAAAGGCATTGCATCCAAAAATGTTAGGTAAATTGTCTTAATTTAGGCAAGATGAATCTGACATGTTATGGCAAGAAAAATGTCCACACTTTGACAAGCTCTTTATATAATGTAGGCTTACAAAATAATGTTTTTTGGAAAACAGGGGAACACTTTCAAGGAATTCCACATTATACTAACCCTATTTGCCCAAACTACTGTGACCATTTTATTTAATGAAAAATAATTAACCCAAACTGTGGTAAAATAAGTGCAAAATTATTTACTATGTGCACAGATACTCTAACACTGCTTTGAGACATTAAAGAGAATCACGTCTGCACTAAAGGAAAATAATTCAGCAAGAAGAAAAAAAAAAGACAAAAATAACCTCTTGTTTATAACCATTCAAAAAATAAATGTACCATTTCTTTCTGCTTAAGAGGACACATCAGAAAAGCCAAACATTAAGACATGAGCCAACTGTGATAGTTGCTGGAGCTTCAAAACTCAATTTCTTGACTGATGGGAGCCTGTAGTTAAACCCAGGGCAGAAAAACTGAGCTTGAAGAAGAATTTGATGAGGTATAGAAGAGGAGGGTGAAGAAATGGAGGCGGACAGGCTGTATGTAAAGTGAGCTCTAAACAGTACAGAGGGAAAAAAAGGAACACAACAAAATTTCAAAACCCAAACAAAAAAACTGAGGATAAGGAAAGATGGAAGAAATAGCCAGATGGCCACAAATGAGTTTGTCATCTGTAAGCTGAATCATCGTAGTCACTTTGGAGCACTGGAGGTGAATGTGTCAATGTAATTCATCAGCTGAGAACGTGGTTTCAAAGACTGTTCTTGAAAGATCCAGAAAAGGGCTTTGCTCCAAATTTAAATGTTCATTCACAGTGAAAAAAAAAAGTGTCAGCAAAGTAAAATTACATTGTTGTTTATAGATATGCCAATTAATTTCAAAGTCCCTGGTTACAACAGTTAGGAACAGCAGTATGGGGCTACCTCTGTGTCTAGTGATTGTGAAAACACAGTAATATTGACCAAAAACTCAAAACACCACTGAGCTGTAAGCAATTAGTATCCCTTCCCTGAGAAATGAGGAATAGAGAAGAGACAGACTTTGCCTGAAGTTACATGGAGAACTCTGGACACAGGGGAGGGAAGAGTGAGCATAAAAGTTAAAACAGAGCCAATAGTAATGCAGCCCATGGAGGAGTTTAAATGATTTTTGAGCAATCTGCTGAATGCAGGCTTGTTCTGGAGTGACACACAGTGCCCAGAAAGACAGATTTCTGAGAGGTAAAGTAATTCTGGTAACTCCTGCTCTGGCTAAGTGGTCTGTGCCAGGAAGTTTGCCAAGTCAGACATCTCCTTTGCAAAACTAGGCATCTCTATGTCAAGTTGCCTGATTTGAGCAAATAATTCCTTATGTAAGTGAGAAATAAGCATCTTCCTACCACAAAGACATTTTTTTAAAAAAAATTCTGAAATCATTATTACTGATCAGTCTTGACAAGTTGTCATCATGGCATCTCTTTGCTGACCATGGGCAAGGTGTGCACAATGAGAATTTGGGCTGTTTGGTATATCACAGAGTTCAGACAGAGGACGTGCCTCTTTCCGTCTACCTATTTTGAAGCTGGACAATGGCATAGGATTTTTTTTGAGGAGAGAGGGGCAGGTGGGTTGCAAATTATACAGCCTAAAAATAACAGCTTTTAAATTGATGCTGAGGAGGAGGAAAGATGTGACAATAGAACACAAGTGAATACTCTGTAAGAAACTGGAAACTGAAATAGAGAGATATGACCTGACATACAGAATCAACACAACTGGCACATGATTTATTGATTATGGCCTGTCATATGAGAAGGCTTCAGCTAGCTGAAAAGCCCAGAGCAAAGTAGTATTTTTCTCTCTATAGGATTTGGCATTTGGAAATTGCATACACTTTACCTTTACAGTGATTACTCTCTCCACACAAAGGAATATGTGGCTTTGCTTTTAACAGCAGGCATGGTGCAAATTGTGTTATTTTTTTTAGCTGTCAGTGCAAAAAACTGTGGATTATACTATTGATTCCCACAGATAACTTGGAGGGACCAAAAATACTTCATGGGGATCAGATGAGTGCAAATTCTGCATGTATTTGTGAATATGGAAAAGATATTGCAAGAATACAGAAAATACCTGCACAAACGAAGCCATTCTTTTATCTGCTTTGAATGCACTATTTCTGGGTTCATGAACTTTTGAGTCCCTCTTTTGTGATCCTACCTTCTTTCATGCTTTGCACTGTAAAAATGTACAATCTGTAGCCTTAACCCTAAAATATGACCTCAGAATAAAGAGGTAGCAACAGAACCCAAAAATATTCACACTCTATATTCAAAATATTCACCACTATTCTATATTCAAAAATATTCACCACTCACTAGTGGTCCAGCTTCAGTCCTTTTGAAGTCAAGGGAAATTTGACTTCCAGAATCTGATCTAGCATCAATAAACTGCAGGAATCTCAGCAGAGGCCACCAGGATGCTGAGGCTGAAACACTCAGTCTGTGAGCAGAGGCTGAGAACCAAGTGCTTGTCCAACCTGAAGCAGAGGTTGCCTTGGGGGACAGTTCCCAGCAGTCCCCCCAGCACACTGTGGGGAGATCACCAGGAAGATGCACCCACATTTTTAACTGTGGTGTTTGTTGGAAGGCTGAGAGACACAGGACCTAAGATGAAAAAAATTAAGATTAGATATAATGAGAAAAATTTTCCCCTTAGGGGCAGTCAGGCTGTTGATCACATGGGCTACAGAGATTGTACTCCACTCTCAAACGTTTTCAAGACTCAATGGAGTGGAGCCCTGATCAACCTGACCCCATAACTGACCTTCTTGGAGAAAGAGTTTGGGCTAGAGACCTCCTGGGATTCCTTCACACCTGATTTATCCTATGATCTTCATACCTAAGTGCTTGAAGAACTCACAATAGCTGAAGAATATACAAGTGTTATGCATACTTGCCATATGATTAAATATAGAAATAACATTAAAATATGTGCATAGCTTTTTGTTTTACCTAGTTAATCTTAAGGTGTCTGTATCAAGCCTCAGTATTAGAATCTTTTAGCAAAATATACTTGATTGCTAGGAGGGAAGGTGATCATACTAATGAATAAGCCAGTTTTTCACAGAACAAGTCAAACTGGTAGCTGCTGGTGCCTGGACATTTGTATGTGGGCTTCAAAGAAGGCTGTTCTTTCTTATTTCTGGTAATGAAGCTTTCACATATATAACTGGTATCCTAGAAACTTGCAAACTGACATTTATGCATCACATATAAGAAAACAAAAACCTTCTTTACTTCTTTTTTTTTTTTTACTTGAGAAGAAAAACAATGATTTCCAATTTTTGTATAGGATTTTTATAAAAAATCTAAATATTTCTTGGAGCATACTAGAATGTGTATACTATAAATCCAGAAACATTGCATACTCAGAATAAACTATAATATTTTAATCACTATCTCTGAATGAATTTGCCAGGTATTATGCATTTCCTTGTAAGCTGCTAATGGGCCAAACTACTGATGTTCAACTTGTGTGCACAGAACAAGAAAGGCCATCCTATTATCTCACAGTGTAATGCACTGCAAATTTGGCAAAAGAGACCTATCAGGATCCTGAGCATATCTCTGTAAGGTTCAGGGCATTGCTTTGCTTCCACAATGCTGTTAACTAAACAAACAGTAGCTTAATTATCAAATAGTCAAAGTAATAATTTTAATTTACTTTCTTAGGGGCTTGAACATCATTTAAATGGAGTCTAATTAATACTACAAATAAAGTCAACAGGGAAGTATTTCACAGAATGCTTATCCAATAAATTGTGGGTATTATCTTTTATTTATTTCACCTTCTTTTCTACTTACATGTTCTCAGAGGATTTCTTTTCCTTTGAATCCATTTGAATTATGTAGACCTGTTTACAGTGTTTACTATTAGTCTGGAGGCTCTCTGTTGGTGTGAGTGATTTAATAGACAGATGATCCAGAGCTGAACCCTATCTTATACAGCTGACAAATCTTAAATTCCAGTTTTTGAAATTTAGTGCCTACTTTTCTAGCCAGACCTGCAGACTTGTACTGAAATAATTTCTTAGGAATACTTCTAATGGATAACCCTTAGCTCCAAAAATCTATTTCAAGATGATGCAATTTTTGCACCACTGTCTCTCTACAGAAAAGAAATGTTAAGAAAAAGCCATAAGAAGATGAAAGCATTTCCTGAGCATTTTTTCAGGAGCACAAAATTGTGAGTACAAGTCATAGGCTCAGTAAAGATTGGTCATTTTTCCTCTATAATTAATTAAAGGATCAGAGACAGCCATTAATTACTTTCATTGGCCTTTTGAGTCTCCATCTGACAGATCATCTCGACAAGCAGGAGGAAACTGCACATGGGCTGAGAAACTGCAGAGCACAGCAGAATTCATCCTTGGTGTGAAGAAGCAGCCAGTGTTATCTCTCATCTCCAGCTTTTCCTTTATAATTTCCCATTTTTTGACCTCTCTGTATAATTTAGAGGACATTCTCCCCCTTTCCCATCATCTGTTAGTTTAGGGATTGGAACAGGGTCAATCATAAATCACATTGTGTTTATTATCTGAGTTTATAGTTTTTCATTCTGTATTTGTTTTTGTACTCAATTTCAGGACCGTCCAAGGACTGTGCAGTTTCTGGGGTGTGATGCATTTGGCACAGCATGTCTTGGGCTGGGTGGCATTTGCCTCTGCCCATTTCAGCTGCAATTTCTCTGCAATGAGCTACTGAGATCTTACTGGGGTCCCTGAGGCAGCAGAAAAGCTTTGCAGAGAGAATAATAAAAGCATTGGTGCTGATTCTGAGCTAATTGAGAATCACAGGATACAACCAGAAATTAGTACTGAAAATTATAAATTACTATGATCCCACATCTAACAGAAGTACAGCAAAAGCCAACAAAAAGCCCAACAGTATCATAGTTACAAACAGGACAAAGGCAGGAGACAAATTATTTCAGTTTTTCATACTTTATTTTTTCACAGGGCTTTAATAATAGAAGTATCTATTTTAAGAAATTCCCCCCAAAATGGAAAAGTAAACAGAATTTTTCTATTTGGGGCACTGGGATGTAGCTGCAGACCGAAATAGATGAATGGCTTCAGAACCTTAATTTGAAAGTAAAATGCTGAAATATTTCCCAAATTTCCACTCCTATTTAAAAACAATGAACAGTGAGAGAAAATTCACAGTAAAAAAATGTGTAGATGTGGTGTTTGCAAGGTTGACTCAGAAGTAGTGGGTCAGGGGCTGCATGGTGATCAGAATAGTTCTCTGAGAATAAAATCTATGATCTCACTGTGCACCCTCTCTGTCACTGTCATCTCCCCCAAAAATATTCTTGGAATCCACAATCCAAATGAAATCTGATTTGTTAAAGGGAAACAGATAGCAATGATATTGTCTTCTGGAAATATCATGGAAAAGGTTTATGGAATATACCATCGGGAAGAGCTTGGGAGTTCAGCCTCTATTTGCCAGGAACATGACAGGGAGTTTGAATCCCAAAGAATTGTTCAGGCATCTTTATAAATACCCGGGGTTGCAACCAATATACAGGAAGCCCTGGAAGAGCCAAGTTCCATGTGTTCCAGTACTCATGTTAAGATTTGGGTGCCAAAAGAAGAGAAATGTAGGCTGAAGCACTACATTTGTTCCTCCTGCTCAGTCCACTTCAGAAGCAGAAGGAAATGAGGTCTGTTTGCCATACATCTGAGAGGACACAATATTAATTACACATTTATTACAGAAACTTCAAACAAACTCAGAGGCAATTCCATTGGGCACTGTACAGATATACAGTACAAGATATCCTGTGCTGGAAGGTGATTAAAAAGCAAATAAAAAAGAGAGAAATGGCAGTCTTAAATAGAGAGAAGAGGGGCAAGGTTACATTTAGTGCGCTATTAAATAATGTTTGTTTTGTAGTGGAAAAAGAGTAACTTAAAATACAACCATTACAACTAATTAACAGGAAAGGAACTGAATCACATAGAGACAGTCAAAAATCGAAGAGAAATCTGTACAGAACTAGCACTTCACCCCCAAATACACAACTCTGGTTTTAAAAATAGATTTGCTACCAAACATTTATGTTTCAGTTAAGGAGATATAGATTCTCCTAGTGCTCAGAGTCTGGATGAGTTTACAAGTTCATTAAATCTGTAGGTTTATCCAGATTAACCTTTTGGAATTCATTGCATTGCTGCTGCAATCACTAAATTCACTATAAAATTTCATTAAAGTGGTTTAGAAAGATATGCTTACCTAATTGTAGAAGGCTGATGAGTGCTGAAGACCAATTTGCCTACAGGAGCTGACAACTGCATCATTCCAAACACTCACAGTGTTATCCTAAATATTACTATTCTGTGCTCTGACACTAAAAAGAAAACATCTATCAACATATCAACATGTGGGTTTTTTTTGTTTTTTTTTATTTTATGTCCTTCCACTCCAAACAAGGCACAGCCCACCAAAAAAAAAAAAAAAAAAGAGAAAAAAAAAGTATAACTCCCTTTCAGACAAAATTTCTGCAAGGAAAAAAAAAGAAAAGCAATAACACAGCAAGCTTTATTTTTATTAGTCTGAAACCACAAGCAGTAACCTGTATATGGTATAATAGCTGAACCAGAAATTTCAATAGCCTCTGCAGTTCAGTGACTCAAAGGTTTTCTCTCAGCAACACAGCTGTGCTTCCCTCCAACATCATCTTTAACTTCATCCTTCATTTTCCTTCATCCTTATTTCTACTGTTTAATTATGGTCTGATGAACCTAAGAAAATAACTTTAAAGATGAACATTATGTTTTGATTTTTATTCTCTAGTTTGTCAGAAGCTTGACCCTGTTTAAATGCTGGTAATGTAAATTCTCCTGAAAAGAACAGTACCTCCATAAGTTCAGCTGAACTCTCCCCTTACTTGTTACCTGCGAAATATCTGGGTGGGTGGAGTAGAAGAGCTAGAATAGCAAATGTTTTGGTTTGTTTCCTTAGGTGTGGAAAACCCAGTTTTCTTAAAAAAAGATTGATTTTTCAGAGGAATCCAAGCCCTCACCCTCATCTCTTTGGTGTCCTAAGTTGTACAGCCAAAGAGAGAAGTATTCCATTATTTCTAGACATGTAAAAACACATTAAGTTTTCCCCTCACAACAGTTGTCTGCTCCCGTTTCAGTAGCTGCTGAAGTTACACTGTAAGGTACAAAAGCAGAGCAATTTTTTTTAAAAAAGTGGATTTTACCTGTATAGTTCTGAATCAATCAGTTTCCTTGACTTTACATTGCACCAAGGCTAATTCACAGACCCATTTCTCTTCACAGATCTCTCCTGAGACACTAATCATAACTGCTTATGATTTAGGGTCAGTCTTTTTCAGAAGTATTAGTCTCATGAGATTTTAAAAGGCAATGACCCGATCTTAAAAAGTTGTCCAACAAATGTTTGGTAATTTCTTCCAAATTCAGAGCTGGTGTAAATTGAGATGGTGCCACTGATATGAAGGACTAAATTTCCATCCACTGAGGATATGGCTCTTGTAATTTGTTCTTTGTTCCCTTCTGTATGAAAGCTTTCCCAGGTGCACAATTCACAGCTTTATCTCTAGTTACAGAATGACCAAATAAAGGTCAGAACACCCTGCCTCCACAGCACTGCCCTGAGACACTAACCACCTCCAGTTTACACAGTCAACATCTTGTACCGAGATATAAAAATATGTATATGTTTAATGAAAACTTATAGAAGGATATTCTAAAAATAAACCCTTTAACAGGTGAAAAATGCCTTTATGAAATTAATTTCCTAAAACTATGATGGAGACGTATTAAATTATAACAAATGCACTTTGTACCTGGAAAAGTATGAATGATTTAAAAGAGATAAGAATTGAATCTGTGAGAAAGTGAAACCATCATCACTTAATAGACTTTATTTCACTGAATTGAACGAAGCTGGAGTTAATTTGCAGTCCATTCACCAAATCCTATCTTAGGCTGGCTGTGATGGAAGCATTTCTATCAGAAGACATAATGAAGTGAAACTGTAGGATTAGGAGAAATAAGGTGAAGGATAAAATTTGACACACACACTGGCATTCATTCCAGGGAAGAAAAGGATTCATCAGCTGTTTTACAGATATAAATAACTTGTCATAAAACATAGGGGGGTCCATGTGGAATTCAGGTTTTAATGTGGAAGATACTGTGCACAAATATTTCCATACACTTATCCAGTTGCACTAGGGTTTGGAAGAGACTTGGAATTTAGAGTGTAATTCCACCAAAAAAAAGACAGACACCAACCAAAAAAAACAACTAAACAAACAAACCCCCACCTGCCCCCCACAACCCCCTCAAACAATAAGAAAACAGCAGCAACAAAACAAATCCAAAAACCAAAGGAAAAGAAGGAACTACACCTGTGCTTTCATAGTCTGAACCTGTACACCTGATGTCACTGATGCCATACGGATGGGTAAAACATTTTATCTATGGCCTACTTCATATCTCCATTCCTTCAGTCTTCCCATTCACTCATCTTCCTTTTGTATTCCTTTCCATGTATTTGGGATTACCACTTGAAAATGTAGTTCCAAACAGTAATGGAAAGCTATAAATTTTCTAACTGATCCTTTTCTCCACTGTTTCCTTAAAAAGTCACAAGTTTCAGAAGTTGAACTTTATTGGAAAAACATGGGAATTCCACACAGAAAATTATTCCAAGCAAGGCCAGATGAACATAACAAAATTCTTGATTTGGAAATTACAAGAAAAAAATAGATTTTGTTATTTAAAAAATACCATATTTACAAAAAACAAACAAACCTGCTACCATTTTTTTTTGTTTGTTTTGTATTAAGGAAGTGTGTTCATTAATAACATTAAAAAAAAATCCCCAAAATAACAAAAAAATATTGTTTTCCTTTTTAAAAAAAATCTGGAAAATTTTGACTAATGTTAAGTATGTGCATCATCCTCAAGGTGCAATATTCAGCATGGTATGAAAGAGTCAGAACTTCTGAAAAGGGCAGAAAAAAGGATAATCTATGGAATGCAAATTCCTGGGCTCTCTCCAAATCTCACTACCTGGATTTCCATCTCTTGCTAGTGCAGTCTCACGGGAGCTTTGTTGCCAGAGTAAAAACCTTCATCTCACACCCTGGCGAGTGAATATGCAGAGGGGAATTACAGCTCTTAGAGCTGTCAGCAAATTTAACCCGTGTCTACACTAGGAAATGACATTGTGCCAATTTCCATTCCATTCACAGCAGGAAATTCGCCAAATACCAACATGTTTTGCTCACATGGGCATCAGCCAAGCATGTGCAGGTCCTGTGGGTGTTCACAGGTATGGGTAGCACCTAATTCCCTGAGGGCAAGGAATTCTACAAGCTTCTAATGGAAAGAGGAGAAGGAAGGATGCTTTTTAATGTAAATAGTTTCCTTTTCCCACACCTTCCTTCCACCCCCTACCGTTTGTCCTCCAACAAATAGTTGTAACATCTGTGTAGTTAAATCTAGGACAAAATAAAATAGAAGAGATTTAACACATTAGTGCAGATAATAAGGCACTATTTCTCACACATTTCTTTCAGTGTAGAAAAGACTTTCATAAATTCCTTAGCATGTTTCTCAGATGGTTTTGATGGCTAATTTTTAGTTTGTACCTGTGATTTAATCTTAATCAGTCAAAAAGAATAAGACTGGATGTAGATGTAGTGCAAGGGTTGAAAAGCAATTGTAGCAAATATAGCAATAGATATCCCAGCCTGATCCTCCTCTCCTTTGTCAGGATGGAAGTCAGGAGCAGCTCCACCCTAGGAATGTAATCATGCTGGAGTAACACTGGTGTAAAAAGGAGCAGATTCCTGTTGTATAAGATGAAACAATTTCAGATTTGGCACTAAATTCTGATAAACATGCTACAGTGCAGCTGTATATTAAATAACCAATTTAGAAAAAAAAAACAATCCACTAATGCCTACATTTTTCTTTAGATTCATAAGTGGCTGAAACACAGTATTTTTGAAATAAATGACAGGCAGTGTTAGCTTGTGAAACATGTTTTCTTTGGTTTCCTATAATAACTGTAGGAAATGAAAGAAAAGTTGTTTTAGATTCACAGAAAAGAATATGCTTTTGTGCCAAAGAGACATTGGATCCTGATGTATATATTTATAGAGAATTAAAGACATCTGTACTGAGATCCATAATGGTATTTAGATATATGATTCTTGTTGCAGAACACCTAAAGACCAAGCTGAGAAAGAGGGGGAAGGAAGCCACAGGAATGTTTAAATAGGATATCTATGTCCTGAGCTGTGTCTCTCTTTCACAGGAAGCCTAAAAGAAGAAGCCAAGGAGCAGAGGAAAAAAGGTTCAGTCTGTGCCTTTGGGCCAAAATCCCACAATAACCAAAACACTGTAAAAAGACCTTGATAGTCTTTCTAAGAAGAGCATAACAAAAGCATAGACCAAACTTTTGTGTTGTGGAGTTCTGTTTTATCTGAAAACAAAGGAAAGTGATATTCATAAAAAATAAAGAAATTCAAATTTCCCCTGTCAGATATGAAAAAGTGAAAGAATCATACACACGAAAATATCCTTGCTGACACATATCTTTGTGAGACAAGTTATTTTTTAAGTCTTTGTGTCATGCTAAGACTTCCAAGGACATATTGAACTACAAAAATCTCCACGTGGTCTTCTTATGAAAATGTCTGTTGCCTCTGAGTTGTAGCCATGATGACACATGGAGAAGGTACAACATTCCTCCATGTAAAAGCATTTCAATTAACCTCCAATACAGCAGCCAGATCAAGAAAAGCACAAACCCTCCTTCTCTGCTGCTCTACCACGAGCACATCAATCAGAACAGCCATACCCTCCAAATAAAGCATTTAAATCATATTGGTGAAATCAAACTCCTCCAAAGTTCGTCTCTTACTGATATCTTAGCTCTGATCTCAAAAACTGAATTTATGCAGAAAACGCTCTAAGACAGATCCAACATCTCCCAGCAGCAGATAAAATACTGGTTAGAGAGGTCTTCTGATGTGAAGATCTTATCTCCCTTCCACTTAAGTCAGGTCTCTGACACCAGGTCTCCCAGTTCCTGAAGAATGCTGTAACTACTGGGCTGTAATGCCTAAAACAGCACAAATCTCAGGTTCTGGATTTTAGGGATTTAAGATTAACTTCCTGTAGAATGTAAGTTCCTTCAGAAGATGATAATTCCATTTATTTAAGACACTTTTTGTTAATTCAGCACAAAAGAAGGCTTGGTTGTCTGGTTCCTAACCTCACAGAAAAAATTCAGTAATGAACACTAAGAAGGGCTCAATAGCCTTGGCCAGCCTTGCCTGGATCCAGCACCTGCACCATGGGACCAGAAACACTTTCAAACAACTGTTTAAGCTTGGCCTGGTCAGCCTCTGTTTGGATTTTCCTGTATTGTTACTCCACCTCTGCAGCTTTGCCCCTGACTCTTCCATGGGCACCAGCCCATACAGCAGACAGCTTCCTCCTGGGTAAATTCCTTGTGTAAATTCAAGTCCAACACTGCCTTTGCCCTTGCATCATGGATGCATACTTGTCCTGATCTAGATTCCCTTTTCTGGCTCCATCTCCTTTAGCTCCTGACTGAAATCACTGGATGGATCCCACTCCCTGGTGTGTCTGCCACAGCTCCTGGACCCTGTCACCAGCACGTGGAGGGACAGACCCCATGTGCTGAGGCCACTCTTGGCTCTCAGCTCCATCTCCCTAAGGGAGGGACCTTAGCCCTTTCTGCTCCCTGATAGGCAGTTTATTTCTCAAAATTTGCAGGTATTGCTGCATCCTGTGCTGAGTGTGGCAGGAATGTTTGAGCCCTGATCTGTGCAAGGTTGGCCAAGGGGGCCCTTAGGTGACTTAATTTTCCAGATGGCCTTAGGTAAGTGCCCAGATGCTCATCTCCACCTAAAAGGTGGTGACATAGTGTCATAGAGCAGCAGGGCATTAGGCATTTATAGAAAATAGCTCCCAAAAATAGAGGAGCAGGAGTTATCCAGTCTCAACAATCTTTAGAACACAATCTGACACACACATTTTGTCCCTGTTGCATTTAGGGCATCTTCATTTTATTTTACACTGTGGTTTTGGTGTTATCTACCTCATGGACCTTAGCATGACTTTCCATTCATTTTTCTGACTGGCTCTTGTCAATTAGATCATTAACATTTTTATGGAAGAATTTGTATTGCAGGTGTGTCCAGAATAACAATTCACCTACTGCTAGAGGTCCGTCTCTAAGCACTACTCTAAGAGGATATAATTGTGCCAGCAACAGTGATGATGTCTGTTTGTATAAGTGTTAGTTTCAGTCTGACTAATGATTTTTGCTGGGAACTGGAATTCCTTTTCAGTTTTCTATGCCTCATTCTTCTATACCAGCAAGAGGGAAATCATATTTACAAGTGCCACAGGATAACAGAAAATAATAAAACTTACTGAGCATCATGTAGCACATAAGATATTCTTTGAGAAAGAATATATTTCTAGAAGTGTGAGCCCTCAACTTTTTTGAGGTTTTAGCACTTTGATGGAGAAGGGGCAAATTGCATTAGCTGCATTTGCACAGATATTCATGGTCACATATGAATCCACACCTATTTATGACTGGAATTTTCAGTTTGAATGGCAAGAGAAATCTGGTATGAGTGACAGAATCAGATCTTATATCTTTTTCTCTCAGCTGCTAAAGGAATTTGTGATGCAAAAGACACAGGGTGAAGGAGGTTGGTGTATTTCGGATTCAGCATTTCAATTAAAGCCTACTCCTAGAACTGCTCTAATGATATGGGTGAATGTTGATTTCTATTAAATATATGGCAAATATGTACAGCATGTTCTGTCCCTGGGAAGATGCCACTATGTAGAGATATCGCAGCTGAATTGCCAGAGAATTCAAGTGTGATGGGGAGGGGGAGGAGGAAGGAAGGAAGGCACAAAGAACAAAATGTCCCTACAGCCACCCACCAGGACACACTTCGAGTGAGATATGAATCAGCAGCAGCCAAGAAGCCCTGATGCCTAGAGGGGATTATGTAAGAATCTGAGATAAGTGGTGCCACTGGCACCTTTGGGTATTTCTCAGGCATTTAACTGTGTCATTTAACGTGAGAAGAGATACCCTGCACTCTCCCCTAGCCTATGGAAAAAGCCAAGCATCTGTTAAGGGTGATAACTTTAATAATGAACCCAGAGCAGACAGGCCTGTAAATTAGGCATCTCAGGTGAATGCTCTTTGGTCATGCTGAATGCAATCCTTAAGCTTGAACCTGTTTTAATGTTTTGTGTGCAGCTCTTTACTAACCCAGCCTTGCAGATCTTGCTCTCCTTGGGAAGATAAAATACTTTCCCCATTTCAGTACTCTGATTCAAGGAATAGATATCAAATAATAATGTCAAGGCATAATTATCATAATGATAAGACATTTAAAGAATAATCATAAAAAAAATAAAGTGTAAAGTCTTCACAAAAAACGTGTATCTCTGTGTTTTTACTGACCTTGACTAAACAGGGATTTATGCAGACAAAAGAATCAGCAATTTTCATTGATGTCATCTACACAGCAAAGTCAGTAGGGATATCAGGAGATCTCACTGATATCTCTTAACTTAGATATTCAACCAGGTCTTCTTGGCTTATGAGTATGACCCTTTATAGGTCCTTTCCTCCTGTACTGGGAGGCCACAGTGATTAACTATCCAGATTAAGAGCATGTAAAAGTGATCACAACCATGATAAATCACAATTGTCAGCATATATTTCTGAGACCATAATCTTAATTTTGATATTCTGCTGCGAATTTTGAGATCACATTATTATATCTAATAAGACACTAGGCTGTGTATGATTTGGGTACCAGTGCCATAGCAGCACAGTCAGAACAACTTTCAGCACTACATTTGCAAAGTCACTGAATTTTTGTGATACTTAGCATGCCCTTTGAGGGACTTCAGGCAACAGACCCTAGTCTCCACAGTTGTCCATGCTGTGATTCCACATATTTCTATGAATGGCAGACCTGTACTCTTCTGAAATTTTCTCTGACTCTGGGCAGAAGAAACATGACTAAGCAAAGGAACAAAGATTAAAAGAAAGAAGTGTCAATATTACTGGGAGATCTACACACACAAGTGTCACAGCCAGGTCACTTCAATATGTGATTTCAGGCTATGAGGAGCTCCCCCACAAGAAAAGCTTCAGTAACTGTGTGAAAAAGGGAGAGTTGGTGCTCAGTGGGTACATGGGACCAAGATCATAAGTATTGCACACTGAGGTCTGATGCCATTTACCATTTAAGGTAGCTAATTTCTGTAACATTTTTCACTTGTCAGTGGGGTCGTTAAGGAGATTAGCAAAATGATCCCTACAGAGAAGGCGAAAAATATAAAAATCCCATATGTACTTGGGAAAATTTGCTTATTTATCAAACATATGACTACTGGTGGAAAAATACAGAGAAATTTCAGTGGAGACAGGGAAGGGAAAGACAATAAACAGATGAGGAATACAGGTGGAGAAAAAACTCTAAGAAACTATCACTTCACATTGGAAATTCTATCTCATTTTACAAAAGGTGAAAATGAGGTTTTGCACAATGATCATCAATAAGTAATATATGTTGAAACATTATATCAGCTCAATGACCTAAAAATGTCTGATTTTTACAAACCTGAAATGATAAAGGCAGGGATTTCTCATTTATAATTGACTATACTCAGGCTCTTGTCAATTCGTAGAAAGGCTCTATACAAATGAAGAGTGAGATGAAATCTTTAAACACAATAGGGAAGACAGAATTTATATTGTTTGATATTTGCTCTCAGAGATTTTTTATTAGTACTATCGTTATTTACTTTGATTTCAACACTTGAAAATTTTGCATGTATAATAAGCTTTAATGCTTTTTTTTAGTTTTGTCCAAAGACTCAAAAAGGTGACATTTTGTTTTTAATAAGTCTTCACTCTGTCATTGTACTATTACCATTTTAGTACCTATGTTATTGTGGATTAACCAAGGTATTCAGTGAAAGCCAGAAAGTTGTTCCCAGTTTGAATAGTGTCTGATCTGGAAATAGTGTTATTGCAATTAAAAACATCCACAATGAGAAAAGATCTGTTGAAACCATTAGGCTGAAATTACTGAGGTTTTTAGAGACCTGTAGGAGTACAGCTTCTCTGATGACTGCTCTAATTCCTTGCAAACAGCAGGTTAGACTGCAGCCTTTTCCACATTGCTGAAATCAGAGTGCTGCCTATTTAGAGAGAACATTTTTCTACTTTTCTTGTTATCTTTCCGTTCCTGGATCCACACCAAAGTTTGTTTGAAAGGGGAAGTTCAAAGCTACTTAGAAGACTGGACTCCCCTTCTATTTCAGATGTTAAATATATCATTATGTGTTCACCATGGTCTCAGAAACTCACAGTTAATTTCCCCCTTACGGCTTCCATCCTCCATTTCTTGCAGTTTGCTGTAATCTGGTGTGTAAAGCTCCCAAAAGTTGTGGGACAGCCTATTTTGAGAGAACTTGTAAGCAGGAACACATGAATGGGTATCAGGTGCAGCTATGAATTTAATGAATGGTTTGTTGGAAATGGCATTAAATAGCAACATCCGTCTGCAGATGAGCTCTGTAATGTCCTTATTTCCAGCCCAGGCAGATGGAGGATTTGCAATATGCTCTCTATTTTCTGTTTTCTTGCCTGTAAAATCATTCACAATCACAAGAAAAAAGATTTGGACGCCGACTGTCCAGCCTTTTATTTTTGTAGCTTTCTCTTCAAAGTGAATGGAAGAAGAATGTGATAAGGCTCATCATGCGAATTAAACTGGTCTAGGATTCTGTGCTGTTCCAAAACAAATCATTTTTTTTCCTCTCAAACACTTTAGCTGGAAGAAGGGGGGGTGAAGGGAAAACTGTCAGGTTCTTTTTAAAATTGTCATTAAATTCTAAAAGTACATTTAGATGTTAAAGTTCATTTAGATGCGTTATATTAGGAAACAAAAAAAATGGGAAGCTATTAAGAGATATTAAGACCAGTGATGGGTAGCATATAGCAAGTCATATCATGGAACTCTTGCTTTAAATTTTGTATTAAATTAATTTTAATGTAGACATTCAAAAGTATCCCACTTTCTTTCAATTATTAGCAATTTTTATCCAAATACCTTCTAATTTTTATTCAAATACCATAATATTTATATATGGCTGTGTACTAGGAAAAGAAGAGGTGAAAACATTTTCCCAGAAAATTATTTCTGTGGTACAGGAGTGGATCTGTTACTACTTTCTTCCTCAGTCCTTGCCAAGGATAGGAAAAGTGTTAATCCCTTATATACTCTGTGAACTGTAGCCTATTTTTCCTACGATTCAAATAAAAAGGCTAATGGAGGAAAAGTGAGCGTATATTGAATATTGATTTTTTTGTCTCAAACATAAGGAAGCCCATTTTGGGAAGAGGTATAAAAAAGAACTGCTTATCAATGATAACCTGCTTCTAAATGGTTTCTGAAAGTTTCTGGTCAGTATTTGGGCCAAGTTTAATCTCATGAACACTCAACTGTAATCTCTCTTGCTCTAGATAGCAGACAATTTAGACCAAATTTTTAAAGGCCCATGTTACTGAGTGAGCGACAGATTTCTCAGAGACAGACAAAACCAGTGGAAAGGCGTGAAAACATTCATTGGTAAGACTATACTGGTTAAAATATCAAATGTAAAATGTCTTTCTATAAAATTCAGTTCCAGGTAGAAAAAGTCTTATTCCCAATCTCACTCCTACCATGTTAACACAGCTTCACTTGACTTCAAAACTACACCCAGTAGACAAATAACATAAATATACAATGCTGTTGAAGTCAGGGGTCTCTGATGACTCACATCAGTTGGAGTTGCAGTTCAGCTTGTTGTTTGCAGAAATTTCCAAACTTGGAAACTCTTTTTCACGTTTCTAGCAAAGTCAAAATAGGTCTTTGTGAAATATCTGCAGCCAACAGTAAATGATGTATGAAATGAAATATCTCATCCATCCCATACATGAGGAATATGCAGAGGAAGCTTTGCTGCTCTCACCACGCAGTTTCAGACGAGTTGCTGATGCAGAACCATCATTTGCATGGAGTGATGGGAGGAAGGGGGTGATGCTGTCATTCTCATCTGCTGTCAGGTATGGCTCTTCCACACAGAGACAGTCATATTTTATCCCTTTCCCATTTTATCTAATAAATACTGTCCTATATTCTGGTAGTAACTTCCATAGAGTTTGATGAGCTTTGAGCCTGAAGTACTGGGGATTTAATCAAGACTATAAAAATATTCTACATTATATTAAATTTTTACCTATAACAGATCTCACATCTAAGCATGTCTGCAATACACAGTGTGTTGGAGACCCTTAATATTTCTATCAATAAACTTTAGTTTATTGATATTTAGTGTATTGAAATACAATAGCTTTGTCTCAGGTGACAAAGCCACCACAGATTTACCAGTTTGGTGACATGTCTGGGCTAGTATTGTTTGCAGGCTCTTACTCAAGCAGCAGCTGCATTATGTCACTTTCACATCCTTCAGAAAGTCTGCATTTCACCTGAATTTCTTCCATTTTAAAGTTAGACAGTCAGTTTATGTAATTTACCTATTTTTTTGACTAGGCATTTCCAAAGACTAGTTCAACTTACTAAAAATAAACCTCTATCTGAATACCTTTATGAGTCTAATCAGAGTTGGACTCTAGAAAACTGGTTAAAATCGTCCCAGTCCAGTAAAGTTAGGTGTGGTGAATGCTACTTGTACATAGCAAATAATTCAACAGTATTTGTAAGATTTCTGCTGTGTAGAACCAAAAATAAGAAAATTCAAAATTGTAGTCTTTGACTCTGTAAGAGGAGAAAATTGAGTACTAATAAGTACTGAAACTCTAGACAGAGCCCCAGCAAAGCTGGAGAAGCTTCTGAGAAGGATCATTTGTTTAAAGATTTTGTTCATTTTTAGTGGCATGAAGTCTTCATGTCCTAATGTGATGGGCAAGTGATCTTTGCAGTATGCTTTATTTTGAAAATCTGAATCTGCATATATCTGAAATTTTTGTTGGCACCTCTGCTATGACAACCTGGCCCACATAGGACAGACATTTAACCAGGATTGTGCAACTGTTCTCTGCCTATCTCCATAAGTTCTTCTCACCAAAAAATATTATGGAAGGGCACGGATTAGACTCTGTGCTGACTGTATGGGGATTGGTTTCAAGTAGCACTCAAGTAATCAGCAAAGCAGCTTATACTCAGAGTTTAAGCATCACTGGAATTCATGCTGTTTTCGTGCATAACATCTCTAAATTCTTAGTCTGTTTTATTATTCATTTGACTGTGAAGGTCTGCTTGGCAGGGATGTGGTAGGAAATTTAGCCATCAGGCTTAGGGTGCTTCTGAGTTCCAGTGTGCTCTTCCTGAAGCTTTGTCAGTAAGTTTGCTTGTCTCTGAAAGCAGAGTGATTTGATCTCTTTTGGCAGACACAGTTTCCCCCAAGTACTTAGTTTTGTTCTAAGAATGCCAAGAAAATGTTCTTTCTTTCAGAAAATAGTCTTCTCCCTGTTGAACTCATATTAAGATATCCTCAGAGGGCTTTGCTGTCACCTTCTGTAGGTTAAAACAGCAGGATGTCCCCCCTCCTCCCCCTGACTTTGAGTAACATCACACTGGGTTGCCTTTTAAAGTTTTTGGGCTGCCCTCTGTTACCTATGTGCAGTCAAACCCTCCATCTAAGAACCTGAAAACTGCATTTGTGTTTTGTAGAGGAGAATCACCATGCAGAGTTATTAGGCACACTCATTTTCTTTCACTCTGTAGGAGACTGGACTGAGGCAGATGCTGCTGGGATTTCTGGGCAGTGTAGGCACATTCAAGTTAAGGAGAAGTTGCCTTGCTAGGGCAGAAACAGCCATTTGGTCTGTCCATTCCCACATGCCACAAGGTTTTCTGTGCTGTTTGGTCCAGTCCATTGGGGTCACAAAGCAGCTAATTCCAGAGCGCTTCATCTGCATTTTTACTGGGTGCCAGGTACAGTGGTGCAGCTGAGATTCATGACCCTGGGTAAGAAACAGATTTCCATAACTCCTGCTATTTTTATATCTCAAGAATAAGTATCTACCTACTTCCAAAAAGGGTGGAGGTGTTGACAAGCCAATGATGACGTGAGTCAGCTGATCAGAGCAAGAGCTCCACACAGTAAAAAGGATGAAGTTGAAGAGTTTAGGCAAATGTGAGGGAAAAGCAAAGTGACAGCACGAGGAAGAAAAGCATGTTCTCCATCTCTACAGCAGACTACTGCAAAAGGGAAGCTTATTCCCTTTCCCTGCATTTCAGAGTTATCAGGGGTTTTGACACAAAAAGTTATAATGTGTTGGTTTATTGGCTGAACCTTAGTAACTGCTCATGGTGAACCAGATATGCTTTGACTTAAGCCTCTTTTATCTGTAAAAGATATGAAAGTATTTTTGATGGCTTTATTTTGGAGTGAAGATCCATCTTATGGTACTTGGAGAGAAGTTTCAAAAAAGAATCTCTTATCTACTTTAGTAGCTAGAACCAGACCATGAGACACAGCAACCACGACCAGAGAACAGACAACTGCTGTCCTCCCAGTCCTTTTTGATAATTATATCCTCACCCGGCAGTCAGCACATCACTTTCCCAAAATTGTGTGCAGTAGAGGCCATGCACATGGACAATGCTCCCAGCTCAATAATGTCCTTTGAGTTCTGAGCTGACATTTAAAACCACCTCAAATACCCAATAAAACAGTAAAATAAGGACAAGATTACTTTTAGTACTAAATACACTATAATAACACATGATACCATCCATGTCATCTAGATACAGAAAGAGAAGAAAAAGCTTCTCTAAGACCTGTGCTTTCTTACAGTTCATGATAAATATGGGGTTGGAGTGGAGGATTGAAAAAAGACAGAGGGGAAGTTTGTTCTGAAATGCCCTTTTCAGAGAAGTTGCCCCTACAGTCAAAACATTTTATCAGCTTGCCAATATTTAGATATTACAGAGGAACTCAGAACAATATAAACTTAAAAAAAAAAATAGGAAGAGGAAAAAAGACTAAATATTAAAAAATCCCACAAATAAGCAAACAAACAAACAAAACTTTAAAAATTCTAAAATAATATCTCTACTACTTTTGTTAACTGATGTTCCCAATCCCATCCTGAAATAACAGGTTTCTGTGTCTAGAGCTGAGGGGAGATTTGTGCAATTCAGATATGTCTGCTTTTGCTAAGCAGCTGAGCAGGTTCATACTTCTTTGCAACTTCACTGTGAACTTTAATCTTCATGTTCATGTATGTCTGCTTAAATACCTTCAAGGCTTTCACCCTATGCTCCTTTTGACTGCATTCCTATTAAATCTGGCATTTCACTGTTGTTTCAAAGAGATTGAATAGAGATTGTCTTATACATAGTTTGAACCTTTGATATTTTCATCCAGTGTGCTCAAGGAACATCACTGTATAGTTACAGAACTATTCTAAGCAACAAACATCCTATAAGAAAGACAGAAAGTCTTAGATCAGAGCATTTGCTCTCTGAATAAGTGTATTATTTTTAATACTTTATTTTTCTTGTTAAGTTAGATGGTTTGCAATCATATCTCATTTCAGCAGAAATAATTATTCAGAAGTTCTGGTCATT
Source organism: Trochalopteron elliotii (assembly GCA_024734555.1). Lineage (NCBI taxonomy): Eukaryota > Metazoa > Chordata > Aves > Passeriformes > Leiothrichidae > Trochalopteron > Trochalopteron elliotii. Next base: position 10,912,969 of record JANPWX010000019.1, read on the forward strand.
CTTGACAGCAAAAGAATATTTTATGTAGTCCTTTATAGAATTCTTTTACCTCTACTCTCTCCCAAAGAGAAATAAACAAAATCATTCAGGTCCAGCTGCATGAATTTCAGTTCATCAGAAAGGTTAGAAGGAAAGTAATATCTTATCAATTGGAAATGGCATTAAAAAGTCAGAGAAAAATACAATGTATCATCCAGGCAGCTACACTGAGAGTGTAAATGAAAGATTAATAGTTCATATGTTTCTCATTGTGGTACATTGACACCTTTGACCAAAGGGAGGGAAAATATCCTTTTGTTAGAATTAAATGGTGATTTCTCAGTCAGACTGCTGCACTAGATTCTTAAGAGGGTTAGCAATCAAAGAGAGATCAAGACCTACATTTTCCTAAAGTCTGCCATGCAATCACTTTCATAGAGCAAAATAAGTCTAAGGAAGCAATTACATGTCTGAATTATTTTATGCACATTATCACAGGCTTTCTGTTTTAAAACAGTAGTTCCATGGAATTATTGGCATGGTTTTACTAGGAGAAATATTTTTCCATATGAGATTTTGCACTACATAATCATAGAATTCATTTTGTTTTGCCTGTTTATAGGTTTTATTTTACTTTAATAGGCCTGGTTATGGATTTGGAATAGAGCAACACATCTTTTAAATCTCTGAGAGTCAGATTAATTCAGGGCACTTCAGATGTTTTCTTGTTTCAGTTCTACAAGGTAAGGTAGTGATATTGTAAAAATGGAGTGTAAGCAGGCTGTATTACACTTGTCTGAGCATCAGGGCATGCTCCTGTGCATGTAGGAATGTCACTGTGTCCTCCCCTCTTTGCCAGGGGTGATGTACCAAACCCCTCCTGAGCACCCCCAGGGCTGCAGCACAGGTGAGCACTGTTCCAAACATGACCTATCCTGGGGAGACACCCTTTTGGAACAGAGCTGATGGATTCTTCCCAGCTGAGGTGGTCTAAAGGTAGTGAGAGTATATCACACTCCTGGTGACCCTGAGGGACTGGGCACAGGCCAGTGGTGGACCACACCCAGACCCTGTCCCTGATGCTACACTGCACAAGGGTCACTGTGTGATTGCAATTCCCACTCCTCTCTCTTCATCACCCAGGAAATGCAGCACCAGGTTCTGCAGTGAAGGTGAAATGGAAAAATGGGCCAGAACTGTACAAAGTCATGTTGTGACCAAATCTTGATGTTGGGTACAGAACTAAATTAAAAAAACCCTTCTGTGACCCTAACCTTTCTGTCTGTATCTGCAGATCTGAGAATTTTCCTCTAAATGGTGATTCATGCCTCTGTAATGATATTCCCTTTGTGGAGTGTCAATATGTAATTAAGGTGTGTGTAGTAGATCACTGTGTTGGTCTCACAAAAAAATATGAAGTTTCAGAGCCACTCCCATAAATCAGTAAAGCACCATTAAAAGCAATACACCCATAATGATCCGATCTTCTTGTGCATCCTAATTTCATGATTTCCTTCTTTTCATGCAAATTACTATTTTCTGAACTCAGATAACTTGTTGTTCTAAATTTATCCACCACAATGCTAGTTTTTGTGGAAATAAATAATTGTAGAGAATAGCTATAGTTAACAATAGAAAGTTTAAACATGAAATTTTGTGCCATACTGCAAAAAAAGCAGCTGATATGATATTCTTCTCTAATTAAAGTATATTAATTATGGGAACAGATTTATTCAAATTATGTTTCCTATGTGTAAGTGCAATATATAACAGATTTTTGAATACTTATGCATGCATGGAAGAAAGATAATTGAAATCCCTCACCTTATGTTTCAGTTAGTTAGTCAATTCCCATTTCCTAATGCCATATATGAAACACTATGTTCCAAATAAAGAGCTAAGTGAAATATCTGATTTACTGATTTTAATCCAGAAGGACGATTTCAACACTGTGAATCCAACAGGAAAAGTGGATTTTAGTATCACTGTTTTCTGATTTGGGAGATTTCCAGAGAAACTGAACTGAAAGGAAGTTTTAAAAGAAAGCTTTAGTCACTTGTACTGCCTTGGGCACTGTCTCCATTTAAGGGTACTCTGCTTTGTGTGTGTGGATGATGTGATCAGGAAGCTGGATAGTGATAGTATCAAGACAGATCATTTTAGAGCCATAACCCATTGCCACAGAGTTTGCCTGAAGAAATCCTTCCATGGATGTCAATGGACTTACAGGAAATCAGGTCTCAGTTGCTTTAACACAGGCAGCTGGTGTCATTTGGCATGTGCCTGGATGTCTGAGGCATCCAACAGTACTGCTCACTACCATGATTTTCAGGTGTGACAGCTGAATCTGGACTTGTGGGATCCCCTCAGGCACAGCAAACAGCACTAAGTGCCTCTGTGTGGGCAAATGAATTGAGCCTCCAGGGCTGAATTTATTTTCCCTGAGTAAACTTACACGATGTATATTTCTACATCCAGGTTAGTCTCCTTACTGAACATTTACAGTCAGGAATAGATATGGTGCATTTGATTTATTTCAGGTGTTTACATTGGGATAAGATGTCCCCAGTTCACTTCTCTGCTGCTAAAAATATTTCAGAAAATTCAGATATTGGCATCTTCAATGCAGATACCTTGGTTTTATGCAGTGCTCTAAATAAAAACATGAAAGGACATCTCATTATCTAGTAGATCATGTTAGTGCCCATTTCATAACCCTTCATCTGTTTACCCTGCAGGTGAACCTGCTTCTATGCTTAATGCCCCATAAGCCTCACAAATCTAATTGAACAAAAAAGAAACTTTGTGGCAAATTCAGACTTTTGACAGTCCTTCTGACCACTACTTAGCCTGCCTCTGCATTTCTCCTCTGATAATTAGTTGCAGTCCACCACAGGAAGAAAACTCTTGTGATTTTGTTATTTCACATCTTCCTGCCTCTGGCTGAGAGGAAGAAAGTGGTATTGGTACCATAAGACATTAATTTAAGGCAGCAAGATGGTAATTGGAAGTTTTCCACTACCTTTAATGAACTTTTGACTGGAATGATAGAGAAAAAATCTCAGCAAACACCTTTCACTGAGAAAGGGGTTTGCTGAAATAAGTCATGCAAGACTGATCAATGGTTTCACACTGCTCACAACACCTTGTGTGTCTTCATGTTTCTCAGTATGATGCAATCTCTTCACACTCTCCCATGGCTATGGGGGATTTGGCTGTGTTTTGATTCTATTTGAATTGTGAATCCTCACTTCTCTGAAGTAAAGGTCTGCTGTGGGCTGGCCTTGGCCAGCATCCACAAACCCACACAGCCACTTGATCACTCCCCTCTCCCTCCCGCCTCCCCACAGGATGGGGGAGAGATTAAGAACAAAAGTGAGAAAACCTGTGGGTCGAGGTAATGACAGTTTAATAAGTGAAGGATGGGTTTACAAAAAAAGAGAAAAAAATGGAGTGCCCACCTGTCATCCCCTTCTTCCTCTGCCCCAGGTTTTATTGCTGAGCATGGTGTTATGTGGTATGGAAAAGACCTTTGGAGCCCTTTGCTCATCCCCACCCTATTCCCTGCATGAGCGGAGTGAGGAAAGAAAGAAATCCTTGCCATTGAGCAAGCTCTGTTCAGGAATACCCAGAACACTGTTGTGTCATAGTAGTGAACCATTCAGACCCAGTGGCTAAATTTTGCCCTAAACCAGCTGTTTTCAAACCAATGTAGAAAGCACCATTGCCATGGATCCTGAAGAGGCAGAATAGCAGATTTTTTTTTCATGTCAGTTTCTCTCCTGCACTGTGAACCACCACTGTGCAGCCACAAACCTCAGAAAGATTTATTGACAAATTTTATTCAGAAACCTTGTCCAGGCACAGACAGACACACAGACACTCTCCTCTCCACTAACACTGCCCAAGTTCCACAATCTTCCAGGAAGAAGAATGCCCATGCCCTGAACTCCTCCTGGAAGAGATATTGGAAGAACTGAAGTTATTAAAATGTGTGCATGGGCTTCCAGCTCTGACAGACCAGGACTGCACATCACAGCCATGGACTATTGATTACCCACACATTGCTGGAGCCATGGGTAGTGATGTCTTTCTATCTCTTCTTCTATCTCTCTTTCTCTGTTTTTGTCTTTCCAATTTTCCTCTCGTAGGGTGATCATACACTCCAGAACATCTATACAACCCTTTTCCAATCTGTTACTTTTTTCTCAGTTCAGTTGCTCTAATAAAATTAATTTTTATATGAGTTATTTAGTGTTGTTTTGCTGTAATCCAGCCCAAAGCGTCAGTTAGCAATGAACCTGGTTGCTCTGCCTCAGAGGCAGATGGCTGCAGTCATCAGCAGATTAAAGCCACGAATCCAAATGGCAGCTGTACATGGGTGTAAAGTCTTTGACTTCTTGGGGGCAAGACAAAGTCAGGAGTACTGGAGAACAGCAGGATTAATCTATTCTACCAGCTATTGAGGGCTGGGCACAGGAATGGGCTGAAGGGATGAGAGCTGAGGAGCAATTCCAGAATGAGAGTGAACACCTCATCTGTCTGTGGCTGCTGCAGAAACTCTGCTGTTGTTATTAAGAGCTAATTGTTGATTTGCTGCATGAATGGTCTAAAATGGAAAAACAGTTGGATATTATTCTTTGTCACTTCAGATCAGATTCCCAAGGGCAGAATGAAGGTTACGTTGGACTATTTTCAGCTTTTCCTGTTTTGCGGCCCTACCAAAGCCACAGCATGTTTCACTTTAAAGAGGACACAAAAATAAATATATATTACATATTTAAATGCAAAGACCTTTCATTGTGCAGTCTAAGCCTTTTACCAGGCAACAAGAATTTTTCTGCTCATGTTGTATTTGCTAGATCCTGCCTCTCTTTAATTGCATATCCTTTCCCTCCTGCTCTAAATAGACCGAGATCATCACTACGTTTTACTGAACTTTTGCCAAGAGAAGGGCCGTTTTTTTATGGGAAGTGTTGGAAACATCTCAAAATACCGGGTTTGGAGCAGAACACTGAGCTTTGGCATTGGTTTAGCATTTTTTCCCCCTGAAAACTGTCATATTGGCACACAAAATATCTCTATGTTTGTGTGGAACAGACATCCAATTAGTAACAAGCTGGTGCTTAGTCCATCAATAGTTGAAATGTTTTGTTCGGAAGCTCTGCCCCGGGTTTTGGTTGGGGATTTTGTTTCTTTTTTTTCAGTTGAAGAAGCTATTGTTATCACACCATGTAAACAACAGCGGTGCCAATTGTCCTAAATATCATTTGCTTGCAACCTCACTGGCACCTATATAATCATTGTCTCATTTCATTTAAGCTACATTCTGTAGGAACATTTTGTACTTAAGACCAAAGAGAACACTTAGAAACATTTTTATAATTTATAGAAAGAGTCTTAAAAAAGGATCAAGGCACCTGAATGAATCTCTCATTTAATATATAGTTAATTATATTAATAAGAAAGATTGTGCATGAAAACATTCAGTACAGTCAAAAGGTTTGTACATCATAACCAGTCTTTGAAGATACAGGGGTTTCATACTGATATTCCAGCTTTTTCTTTTGGACTCAAAAATTAATTGAAATTATACATTGTATTTTACTAGATTTTACTTTGTCATTGCTTGCCTGATGACAGCAAGTCAGAGAATATAACTGGAATCTGGTGTAAATGAGTTTTTGGCCAATGTTTCTTATGCACACTGAGCCAAAATGCTCTATTCAAATATTGCTATATTTTGGTGCATTTCAAATCTCCATTGCTGTGCATATTTTAACATATCCTCATCTTTAGGGACTTTTGTGAGCTCAGTGTAGGTGAAAGCCCAACAATTGTGTTTGCGTGTTGGAACCCTGGGCACTGAGAATTTTAGACTTTCTGTGCTGACAGCACTGACCCTCAAGAAACCACTACATTTGACCTCAGGCCATGGAAAAGGCTTCCAAAATTGAGTGATAGCTCTGGGATTGTGGGTGTGTAGTTTGAATAGAAGTGTGTAATATTACATAGTGGAAAACTTAGAGTTTAAGGTTTTAGATTATAGTAATATATATAAAGCAAGATGGAGGATTTAAGGTGTAGGCTAAGTCCTTTTTCAACTTCTTCTTCATGGGTTTGGGTGGTGTCTTGCAATTGGGTAGAAAAATCTGCATTGTGGACCACGGGCGGTTAGTTATTGGGTTAAAAGTAAAAAAACTTAGATGTCATTTCATAATTGGACAGTTTGTTCTTAAAAGGCCTTGTAGAGAGATAGAGACAGAGCCATTTTCTACTTTGTTAGCTAGAACTCACAGCTTGTGAGACTGTACTGTAGATATCTGAGTCCAAACACAAAAACCATCTCTTGAGCATTTAATCCCGGCTCTAACAGAAAAGAAGATAAAAACTCCACATTTGTGGACTAGTAAATACCTAAAATTGTTAAAAGCTGTTCTCTGTAACATCAGATGTTAGGTGACAATTTGAGGACAACCACAGGTCCTCCTGCCTGCCCCAGCCTGTGTGATTTGTGATGGAAGATGTCCCTGCTGACACTGGGTCACCACGGCTGTGCAGCACAGTGGAGTGCTGGGAGCAGGTGGTAACTTGTTCCCTTAAAGTGCTACAGGTACACAAACAGGAGAAGGTGATGGAACCCATAAGTCTTTTCTCTCAGGGCATTGTCATTGTGAACACCAGATTAACATGACAAGGTTTCACTGCATTTTGCTGAAGCAAATCCCCATCAGGATTCGCTGAGTCCTTGGAACATGACCCTTTTTCAAGCACCTCTCTATGCTTGAGAAAATATTTCTATTTTGTCTTTTTTTTTTTCTCCACGTTGCCCATGCATTTGTCACAAGCCACCTAGGCTGAGGGACAATTATGGAGCAGAACTGCAACACATACAACCGAAATATGAAAAGTGCTCTCTATCCCTCACTAAAGAAGAAACAGCAGATGAGAAATAAAACTATAAATAAAAGAAAAAACTATGCAACTTATTAATAAGGAAATAAAGAACTTATAGATGACAATTTAGTCCATAGAAAATATTGAAGATTCATCAGCTTGGACCAGGAGGAGTAGAAAAATGCAATCCTTAATGTGAAAGAATTATTACTACATTCATCTAAGGTATTGATGAAGTTCAACTAAGAAAATAAGAAACAAAGGAAAATATAAATAACTATTTTCATCTTAAGAAATAAGACAACACATGGTGAGACAATTTACTTCACTGTATTCCTTCTCTCCTTTGGTTTTTGTATATATTTGTCTGCTTCTCTTCTAGATTCTTTATTGTCTGCATTAAGGACACAAATGAAGTAATGTTTACTTGTGCAAAATTTTCTTTGGTGTTTCCCAAGGTAAATTCAATCATATTTTTCCATACCAGTGTCCCTGGTTTTGTGATCTATTTTATGTATGGGAAGTGTGTCAGTAAATAGAGCTCAGTGGTCACTTGAATTTAATACTTCAATTTATTAGAATGTGATGAAAATATTTGACATCATTTGAAAATGATAGGTGATTCCCATGCCTTGTACATGTTAATGAAGCACTGCAGAGCTCAAGAAAGATATAATTATGCTTTTCTGTGAAAGGCTTATGAAATTTCTTTAATGAAGTCTTTTACCAGTTCTCAAGGCACGAAAAAAAGTAATCTTGTTTACATTTGTTTACTTGTTTACAATTAAAAAAAAAGGGTATAAAGGCTTTTTAGAAGGAATGATAACTACAACTTATAAGGCAGATCAGCAACTCTAGAGAGAATTTATCAGGAGCCTGGAAAAACAGAGATTTTAATGGTATGGGTAAGTGTTTTCAGAGGGCAGAGGATGTGACACATGAAAGAGTGTTAAACTGACCGCACAGTTTAAGCAATTTAAACATGTGGTAGCAAAAGTTTTGTCTTTGTTCTGCTTTCAGTACAACTAATGTGTGTCTCCGCATCACACTGTGCTGCCTCTCCCCACAGGACTGTGCTTCTGAGTGGTGTTTTAAATAAAGCTGATGGCGCACTATGCTGATCTTGAGAGAATCAACACCCCTGAATTCAGGGGTGATATTACCTTTTCTTGACTGACAGAGATAAAAGGCATGCAAGAAAGGATTCCTGAGATGTTTCTATGTCAGTAAGGGTCAAAAAGAACTGTGTCCAACTTTTTCCCAGAAGAATTGTCTCCTCCTATAATGTGACATTTAGTCTTCACATGAACTTTTACAAATGTGTCAGATTGCAAAAGATTGAATAAATATTTTGTCCCCAAGGCAGAAATTACACCCAATACTTCCCTAAATGCAAAGTAATTAATTAGTGTATTGCTCTTTATCAGAAGAATCTGTCTGGCTGTTTTGTATAATTATGGTTGGGTTCAAATTTATAAAAACCTCTCTAGAACAGCCACAAACAAGATTTTCTTTCCTAAGCCAACTGTGTCTCCTTATGACAGTGGAGAAATAATGCCTTGGTGGAATTCATGATCACAAGGGACATAGACTGAGCAAAAAGTGTAGACATAACCTGAACTTTAAGAAAGTAACAACGAATTTTTAAAAGAACTAGTGGATTGGACCCCCTGGGAAACTGTCTTCAGGGACAGAGAAGGAGAATAAAGCTGGTAACTAGTTCATGTTATTTTCCTTAAAGCACAAGAAGAGCTCTCAATTCCCATGTTCAAGAAATTGGTCAGGGAGGGCAGGAGTTCAGCATGGCCAAGTGAGGACCACCTGGTCAGGCTGAAACACAGGAGGAAAATGATAAAACAGCAAAAGTAGAGACTTGTATTCTGGGAAGAATACAGGAATAACTGCCCGGGACTGAAAGGGTGGGGTCAGCATTAATAAGGCACAGCTGAAGCTAACTTCGGTAAGGAATGTGAGGAATTATAAGCGTTTCTACAGGTAGATTAGCCAGAAAAAGAAAGACAAAAGAAACTTCACTGTAGCAATAAATGAGACAGGAGAACTGGTGGCAGGTGACATGGAGAAGGTAATTTTTCACTGAGAATTGCTCTTCCACAGCTTTCAAGTAGACAGAATGCAAGACACTTGGGGAATGAAGTCCCACCCAAGGCAGGACACAATTCAACAGTTTTAAACTGAAAGATTTTGGATTTAGACAAAATATAAGGAGGGAATTCTTTGCTATAAGAATGGTAAAGCACAGGAACAGGTTGTACAGAGAAGCTGCAGATGCCCCATCCCTGGAAGAGTTCAAGGCCAGGTTGGATGGGGCTCTGAGCAACCTGATCTAGTAAAAGATGTCTCTGGCCACGGCAGGGGGGTTGAAGCAAGATGATCTTTAAAGTTCTTTCCAACCTTAATCCTTCTATGAGTGTATGACCTTATAACTACTCTTCTGTCTGCCCACCTTTGAGCACTCACTCACAGATTTAGCATTTTATATGAAATCTCCCTTAGAGCCTAATCTCTATGTTTTAAAACAAAACTGAACACTGTTTCAGGAGGGCTGCTCCTGAAGGGGTTGTCAAGTGACTTATTAATCTGTTTGGAAGATGCTGCATGTGGCCAACTTTGAATCCCTGAGCTTACAAAGAGCAGAATGTCACAACACTGAGTTAAGTCATCTTAGGGGCATCTCTTCAATACAAAGAAATCCTCTGCTGACACAACTGTTCCCACCCTCTGGCTGCTCTTACTGGGAACACTGGTACTATATAAAAAGCAGTACCTTGGCATTTATGAGTCCTAGAATAAATTTCTTGTGCTTCTGCAGACTTCCTTTTAAACTTTGGATAAACCCTTTAGCAAAAGGTGGTTTAAGTTATGGGAAGTGTAAATTTGTGCCTAACGTTTTAAATGGCACATGAACGTCTTGGTAAATATCACAGAATACCCAATACATAATTTGCATTTTGTTTTAGTCTTTGTTCCTCAGTTCATCAGTAGACAGGAGATAAGAGCACTCTCCTGGTTTGTGGAATAAAAATATATCAGGATTGGGACTTTTTAAAAATATTTCCATGTAAGAAATATTATATTAGATACTTTTTGTGCAGATGTTAGACGGAAAGAGGTATTTGTCATTTTTTGTATCTTCTGAAAACTCATGGGTTACAGTAGTATTTATTTTATCATAATAGACCAGCTTTGAAATATCCAAGTTGTGCATTTTTCAAATAATGCAAGGGCAAAAGGAGAACCCTCCATTACACTAGAAGCACAATAGAGAGAAATCTCAAGAACACATGTATTCATATAGGAGTAAATATATATTAAATGGCACAATATAAAATCATAGGTATATAACAAACAAGATATGTTAAAATAATTTAGGAAATAGTAAATTCAAAATAGTAAATTCATTTCAGGAAATAGTAGTTTCATGCAGCAGCACATCTAAGAACAAAACAACCACATCAGATATAATAATCCATTTCTACAATAAAATTATTTGCCTGATCATTTGTTTCTGTCTGTAGCTCTTCCCCTTGACTTGCAGCATGCTGAAGTGGCAAATCAATGTTTTCCTCTACTAAAGACTATAAATTCTTGTGACAGTGAAATTCTTATTCAACAAGAAACCATCACCAATGTTTTTGCCTAATACCTTCTAATGCTGTTTGTGCTACTCAGTGTGCATTACATTACATTCATTATCTTTTCAGGAGTAGAATTGAGCAATATGTGGAAAGTTTAGTGAAAAAAGGCTATTTTGTAGGATAATAACACACCAGAGTATCTGAACCTGAAAGTAAGGCCCTTTAATGCAGATTAATCTGTCTAAGTCTGTCATAATCATACCTATCTTCATCCTTTTCACTTGCACTAAGTGCCCAGCAGAAAGCATCTCTATACACTGCAATTGCTGGTTTTGCTCTGTGATCAGATGTTTTGGGACTTAAGTGGCAGCTTAATACATATTTCTTGGCTACCCTTTGTGATTCTGCCCAAGTGTCGTGTGACAGCGTGAGAGCAAAGAAAGAGAGGCTGATGGGTCATCCTCTAAGGATGGGGGGGAATTTACAGCAACCTCTCTTCCTACCTCCATATCTTTCCTCCCCCCACCCCCCCCTCAAAGGCATTATGTTGGTAATTGCTGGAGAATACAAGAATCAGCAGGCAGGAAATTCATGGTTCATCTTAATTTTTAGTTTTTGCCTGTCCCAGAGTATTGAATGAATTGGCCAAATTTGCTGATCTTCCTGAAAGCTAACTCAGAAAATGAACCATGAAAAAAAAAGTTTTCTTTTGGATCAGAGGATCTTGATCTTACAGGAGTATTATCATTGGAGTTACATAAAATATGGGGCTAGTATGCTTGTGAAGGAAAATAGAGAATAAGAACAGCCCTTTTGGAATTAATTCCTATTATGAACTGATTTACTTGGCCGTAAACTCACAAAAATAGAGCAGACTTTACTTAATAAGCACAGTCCTGTGTTCCTTCTATAGCAAGTAATGAAAGGACTATGACTTTTTTATTAAAAAAATACTTAAACATACATTTCTTACATACAAGAATTTTAATTAAATTTATCTTTATAACTTGTTTTTATTCCAGTTATTATAGTGTTTCATAAGATATTTTCCAAAATTGCATTCTTCAGTGGGGGCCACTGAAGATAAAAGGAAAAGCTTCCAGAAGGGAAGACATCCTATGTGATGGACGTATTGGCCATATTAGAATGCATGGTTTGGCATGGACAGACACGGCTGCACTGTGATTTGAAAAATTGCTTTGCCTTTCCTACAGCTTAGCTTTGACAGCTGTAAAGCAGAAATAATTATATAGGCTGTGTCTGAAAGAGCATTCAGATTTGTGAGGACGGTGTGCTCTTGGAGAAATGTGTATTACCAAGAGTTACTAGGCCTCTAGGCCTTCCTGGGTTAATGGAAGCAAGTACACCTAGGGATAAGGTGGAGATTAATCTCTTTTTTTTTTCCTGTGCAACATTTCATTGTGCTTATCTTTGATGAAAACTGGGAGAAGAACATCATTTAGGTAACTAAAGTGCTTTAATCCCACCTTTAGGGACATAAGAATTTCTAGTGCCATCACTGGCTTTGCCTGCATGGTAAAGCTGGTAAATGTGTCAGCAGGGACTGATGACAAGTTAATAAAAAAGACCTGTCATTGAAATGTACAGGAAAATAATTTTGGATGGTTAGAAAGTGGTCAACAACAGCTTATCCTGTGTTCCTTAAAGGAAATATCTGCCTTAAAATTCCTTATTGAAGCTTCCCAGCTCCTATCACTGTCCACCACAGGACAAGTTGCAGATTCAAGAGAGCACAGGGAGAGTTGAATACCAAACAATAAAGCTGACAGAAGATAAAGCAAATTGAGGCAGTAATAAAGCTGCTGGGATTTGCTGTAAATGGCATCAAGCCTGTACCAAACCCTATGAAAGTCTGCTTACATCAGATGTGTTAGGTACTCACTAAATGCACAAGATCCCTCTTGGGCAGCTATGTCAATTCCTGTCAGAACAACATAACAATAAAGCAGCAGATTCTGCAAAAGTTTAATATTATGAAATAAAATTCCAGCAGATTTGATGTGCTGAGTGTTGTATTGTATGTTTTTTAAAGATAAATGCAGACTTTCTGATGAATCCTGACATGTTTATTTCTTTGCTCCCCAGCACAACTAAAATAACCAATAAACACAAAAAATCCTCCTGCAGAGATTGTGATATTATTTTTCTTCCAGATTTGGAAGTCTGGCTTTTTGATGTACAATTCATTACTTATTATATGGGTGATACTAAAAATAAGTAGCCAACTAAGTAGATATGTGTCCCCTCACCCCAAATATCAACAGAGCTATAACCACTGGTTTATTTGAAAAAAAAAATGTTTATAGAACACTTGGACAAATTTTACAATGGTTGCTGAAAGGGTCCTGAAGAAAATACTACTTTGCTAGAAAATTATTTTATTCCTCCTACATTGCAATGGCAGGTATTTCAGGTGAATACTTATTTAGCTTTGTCAGTAAAACTTTTGGCTAGAATAACATCATTCTGGGGAGTTCAAAACATGTATGTAATGGCTTATTCCCTTTGCCCACTCAATGGCTGCATTTATGTCATGACAACATGTGCAAGCTCTAAGAACAATAGTCCTATAAGAAAAAAAAAGTAAAACATTTTGCCTCCACTTTGCACACATAATGCAAAGTGTGCCTCATAAACTGCACTAAGCAAAGCAGCAAAAACTAATGGTAAGCTGCCTACATTGCTATGGAGAGCAGAACAAGGTGATCCAATGTGGTAATGCAACCCACACCCCCAGCAGGTGTTTCCAAATAGGGAAAGACTTTCAGTTTACCTTTAGACATTTTAGGAAGTTTAACTAGAAATGTCTGTATTTTTCTCATTGTAATTGGCTCAGCACCAGCACAGGAGAATGGATTGGGCTCTGAGAGTGTAACTCAAACCCTCTTGGTGATCTCATTGGGCCAAGAGCCAAATTGTCCCTCCTAAAACATTCAGTATTTAGGACGGAGCCCAAAGGAAGTAAAGAGGCTTTTTGGAGTGTTTCTAGCAGGGTGTCAGAGGTTTCTTGGACCCCTGTGCATGGCTTTTCTTTTGTTTTCTGTAATGTTTGTTACTTTGATATTTTTCACTTATTAAACCTTTTGTTTTACAAAACACCTCTGAAGAGCAGTCTCACTAAAATTATTTTATTTTATTGGTAATTATTTATTACCAATCTGCAAGGGCTGGACCCTCAGAGATTGATACATTTACATGTGGTTCATAAGACTCTGGCCATGTGCTAATCAAAACTATTTTATATAATGAGACGAGGAGATGATGACACACAAAGAAGTGAGGAAAGGGTGGACTGGGTTGGCAAGCAAAGGGTGCACTGTGGTGTGGAAGAGAGACCTTGGAAAAAATAACAGGGCTGGAGGGGCTCCACCCTCAGGATGTGCACACCAAGAAAGAAGTGTCTAGAGGGCCTAAGTGTGAGGGAACCTCTCATATATTATCAGGGCAATAGTCATGACTGAGGCCCATCTGAAGTGTTTGTATAATAATTCACAGAAGAAGGGAGATGGCTCATGCAATGAGAAAGACAATCTTGATAGCCTTTGAGTTATTGCAATCAAGGGAGGTTCCTGAGGATTGGAAGTAAAAAAACCCCATACCACTCCTATTTTAAACAATAGCAAGAAGGAGGATCTGTAGAAATACTGAGTTGTAACTGTATTTCAGTCTCTGGCAAGATGATGAAGCAAATCCTGCTAAAAACCATTTCCAAATACATGAAGGGAAAGAAGGTGATTGAGAATATTAAGAACAGTTTTAGAAAATCATGACTGACCAGCCTGATAGATTTCTACAAGATCTGTCTTTGTGGGCAAGAGGGGAGCAGTAGAAGTTTTTTATTTTGAATTCAGCAAGGCTTTTCACACAGTCACTCAACTTGCTTTAGATATTCTATGAAATAAGGACAAGGTGAATGAATGGTGAGATGCTCTGAAAGGTGGATGAAGAGCTGGGCACAAAGAGCTGTGATTAGCTACACAAAATCCATCTGGAGGCCGGTTATAAGAGGTACCCCAGGGATTTGTGCTGTTTGAGCTCTTCATTATTAGTGTACTCTCACCAAGCCTGCAGAGGATATAACACCACAAGAAGTGGCTGATACACCAGAGGGCTGTGCTGCCATCAGGAGGAGCCTGAACAGGCTGGAGAAACGGTTATTCTTCCCTAGGAAGAATAACCCTGTGCACCAGCATTGCAATTTATGACATGAAAGAATGACACGCACCTATCAGGTTGAAGCGAGGAAAAGAAGGCATGATTTGGGATTATTATGATTTGGGGTTTAAATAGGATTTGAAATGTGAACAAGGATTGGGAGATGAGAGGAACACCCCTCTGACCCCAGTGGTCAAACCAACAGTCCATCACAGAGAAAAATGAAAACAATCTACTTTGGTTTGTGCTGCATTCATGAGAGACTCCACTAGAAGGTATGTAAACAAGGTCATGAGAAGGCTAAAGAATCTGGGTGACACACCAGTACAGCAAGAAAGCAACTCTGTAGCTATTATCCCAGGAATCCTCCTGGACAGCAGGCTGTGTGTAATTCAGCAGTGTGCCCTGACAGCAATGAAGGTCAGACACCTCCTGGGCTGCATTGGGGACAAGTGTTGACAGTAAATCATGGTGTCACAAAATGGTTAGGGGTGGAAGGGACATTTAAAGATCATCTGCCTCAACTCACCTGACACAGGCAGTATTTCCCTTCACTAGATGAAGTTGTTTAAAGCCCAGGCCAACCTGGCCTTGAACACCTCCAGGGATAGGACATCCACACTTTCTCTGGGCAGCCCGTTCTACAGCCTCACCATCCTCATCATAAGAATTTCTACCTGACATCAAATTTAACCAAACATCTTTCCATTTGAAATGGATCTCAGTCCCACTGTTTATGTCATGGATGCAGACATTAGGCAATTTTTGGTCCCAATACAGACCCTGACTGGATACAACACTTTGGATATGGCCATCCAGCCAATTCATTATCCATCTAAAAGTCCATCCATCAAATCCTTATCTCTCCACTTAAGTGGCAAGATTGCTGTTGGGGAACATTTCAAAGGCTGTACAAGACTCCAGGAGATATCAGTACCTTCCCCTGATACAGTCACTCCATTGTGGGAGGTGGTGGGAGGCCAGTAGATTGGTCAGGTACAATTTGCCATTGGCGGAGGTCATGGGAGATGACACTGTCCCTCTGCTGCAGTGACACAGACCTAGGGTGCCATGTCCAGTGCTGGTGGCTGGACCAGACAATCTCTAAAGGTCCTTCCAGCTTCAACTATTGTGAGAATCTACAGTTCTTTAATAGGATATTTTACTGTAAATCAGCTTATATAAACATAATTTTGTGAGGAAAACTACCCAAAGGAGTATGAAAACTGCAAAATGATCAGTTCCAACATAGGAGCATGATTAGGAGACTGGTGATATGCTAGAGTTCTTTTGTTGAAACTCTAATGTAACTTCTGAAAAATGCAACTCAAAGAGATCTTTGAAACACCAGTGACGTAAAAAAAAAAAAAAAAAAAGAATTTAAGAAGTCACCAAGGAGAATCAAGAAGGCAAAGAAAATAACAATGTATTTACCTTAGAAAATGCAAGACAATTAACTTAAGGAAAACAGTATTTAAGAAAAGAGAGAAAATACAATCAAATAATAATAATAAAAATCTGTAGTTGATAATAGATAAAAATTAAATAAAAAAGATTAATGTGGGAAATGTTGCAACTAAAAAACAGAGAATGATGTGATTTTATGCTGCCTACTCAGACCTTGCATCACAAAAGAAAGACACCTGGTGAGATAATATCTGGTATGTTCATAGATAAACAGGTTTTAAGGTCATTTTTATCATTTGGTTTGATCTCACTCAGCAAGAAACTTTCAAGTTCAGAGATCCAATATCTTGTGGTTCAGGTTTCCTCTTGGAAATTCCTTGGAAGTTCAAATTTGAATATTGTCCTGAACTTGTTGGGACATGAGAAAGTACCACCAGTTAGAAGGCTGATCACGTGTTGTGAGTTTGCTCTTAGGGGCTGGAAAGAAGCAGAGGGGCAAAGAAACAGGCTCCAAAAATAAGAAGATGAAGGTCCTGGCTGGAATAAATATCTTGGAAGTGGGAAGAGCTCTGGGAGATGGAGAAGATGCATGGAGATGAATCTCTGAGGACGCCCAGGAACCTCAGCCACAGGTATCTGTGGCTGGTGACTGTGGACAGCAGCACAGCCTGGACCAATGTGACCTTCCCCCTGAGCAGGGTGGACCAGTAGTGACCTCCCTGCAGGGAAGGAGAGTCAAGGTCTGGTGGGCACAGAGCCACAGGAGAGGGGGAGTGAGCTGGAAAATCAGGTAGCTGGAAAATCCACCTAAAATAAACCCCAGATGTAGTGATGTGTTATTGGTTTTATCAGTTTTATGTATATATTTGTTCCTTGTTTTATATTGTTTTTTATAAGTTATAATGGTTTGTCCCATGTCACCCATGTTTAACCCTTCTTGGTTTTACCCCAACCCTCCTTATGTATCAATCATAAGTTATACAGCCCCTGGGTCTTGTCTATCACTTTGAGGCCTCTCCCAAAAGTCTAGAATATTCCAGGGAGGGCATTGAGTGATTGGACAAGGCTCTGGCTGTCTCCCCGCTTGAGTTATTGATTTGTTGTAATATGTGTCATTTACCTGCAGAGCCATACACACATGACCCCTGATTTGTCCTCAGTTAAACCCATCCCCATGTCCCTCCCCCAAATATAAGATGTAACTTTTGGGTGCCCTGCCTCTTTCTCTCTTTTTCTCTTTGTCTGCCTGGGGCTCTGACTGACAAGGGATCTCTGCTGAGGCAGACACCCTGCACTGAGGTTATCCCCACTGTGGGATGAATAAAGCCAGTGGTTGAACCCTGAGCAGACTGTCTCCTTCTTTGCTGCTGTCGTCGTTTCACTCCTGCAGGCAAACCAGACCCCACGGGATGGGCAAGGTTCCTTCAGCTACCGAGCCGTGCCCCTTCCTGCCATGGTACCAGGGCTGGCCGAGGCAACGAGACACTGACACTGCAGCATCCAGATACATCACAGGCTGTTATTTACTCTTACACAGACAGAGAAAAGAAGAAACTGGGTCCCTGTATATTCTGAAGGGCTTGAAGGACAGATATAAATCAAAATGTAGTTCTTTGTCCAAAGCAGGAAAATCTCAGAGTGCCTCTTAGTTAGGTTAACATGCGGAAAGCACAGCCCTAGTTTCAAATTATGATTGTTGTTATTATTAATACCTCTATCACCATAATATAATGATAAACAAACAAGTCAAACATTTGAAGGAATTTTTCTGACTTACAGGATACATGACCTCTTTGATGTTAAGGAAAACCAAAGCCTACCAAACTCCCCCCAAAATTAAACCATAATTCACTAACTACTATAATATATTTTCTTTTGTATAAAATATATTTTCCCTGAACTTTCATCAGTTACCAATGGAAACCCAAACAATGCCTGCAGTTATTGCTTTAAACCAAAACTGTAAGAAATATGAGCTTCCCTATAAAACATAAAACCTCTGCAAGATCAGTAAGTGAAGGAGGAGATGCAGAGTCTCCAGGCATCAAGCAGGACCGTTGACTTTGACTCCTGAGTACAAAAATAATAGACATTTTGTGTTCCAGAAATGAGAGTATACCATAAAACGTAAGGAAAAACACCTCACCTTCATGAAAAGGATATAAAGTTCAAATATTGAGAAATACTTTAAATTTTTTATCCACTCATCACATATATTGCAAAATATACTGGTTTACGTCACATATTCATAATACAGGATTCTTGGTGTTTATATTTGCATGCCTTAAATCCATGAAGTGTTACAATTGCAGTCCCTCAAATGCTGTGGTTTTATCCTCTGTTTGTAGAGGCAGACCTGGAAAGAAAGATTAATTATCTGTACTCAGATACATCTTCACCATGTTTACACAGTGCAGATACCTACATTTGAGTTGTCTGGATTCCAGAGAAGAACACCAAAACCTTGCAGCTAATTTATTTATGCTAGAGGTCTCCTTTAGTAATGAATCTCAAACTATTTATTTCTTGATATTAAAATGAAAGGAAACTAGAAAAAGCATATTTATATGATATATTTTCCTTGGGAATAAATCCACATCGGTTTTATATTGTAATGGGATAAGATTCAAAAGGAAATGATACAATATGGATCATTTTAGTACAGAGCACAAGGAGTGACTTCAGTGTGCACCAGGGGCTCACAGAGCTCCAATTAACTGAGGACAACCTGGAGGTAAAACCCTGTATCAATGTACATGATTGTGTAGTGCACATCAATCATCAGTGCACTCAAACCTCTCCTAGCACCAGTCCTTCTGACCTCTCTGTCCTTCTTTCTGAACTGTTACAGTGCCTGATTATTCTAATTGGTTGGAAACCACACATTATAATTTCTAGGTGTTTTTTTTGTTTGTTTGTTTTGGGGTTTTTTTGGGGTTTTTTTTTTGGTTTGGGTTTTTTTTGGGGGGTGTTTTTTTTGTTGTTTTGTTTGTTTGTTTGCTTGTTTGTTTGTGGGGTTTTTTTTCGTCTCAGGGATGCATAAACTTAAACTGGTCTCACTGTTCACTGAATACTGTTACGAATTTCTCTCTACACTTGCCTCATTAACAATACAATGCTAAAAAAATTTCATTATTACGCTAAATAGATTGAGCTCTGACAGTTTTTCAACATAAAATACGATCTATGGAACATTTTTACTGCCCTCCTGCCATATTTCTTCTTGCATGAGTATTTTTCTGCATCATTTAAAAGACTGCACCACAGAACTGTTGGGGATCTTGACAGATCTTGTACAGAGACAAGGCAATTTCTTTATTTTTGTTTGACAGTCCTGCTTTTTATACTTCTGAAGACAATATTAGTCCTTTCTGTTACAGTGATTCACTGCCAGCATGTTGAGATGATGTTTTCTTGTTGAACAAAGGGGGATTTTTTTACAACTTACCACTTTCCACTCTAAGATCCCTTAGAAAGTAAATTCAGCATGAATTTCCTGCTCTTGCACATGTTATTGAGCAGCTGATCACTGGGAAACAATTGCAAGGTACTTTACAATACCCTGTTGAAGAACCATGTCTCCATTATTTATCTCACCTTTTTTTCATATCTCCAAGATTTATCTGTAGATATATATCTGTAATATATATCTGTAAATATCTGATATAACTATTACAAACTTTACTAAAAGCATTGTAAATTGGTCACTTAATGGATGATTTCCCTTTAACAGCTGCTAAAACTGACATTAATCCATTTGATGTTTTATTTGTTCCATAGAAAGCAAAACATCATGTAGTACTTTCTCAAATGCCCTGTAAATATTCCAGTGTGCCACATCAATACGCTTATCTTGATCAGATGAATGAATTATAATAGTATAGAACAGGAAGAGACATTCCATGTCATTGAATTACAGTTTTGTTTTGTCACAAACAATGAAGTTATGTAATACATTCTATAGACTGTTCTATAAACAAAGGATATCTGCCTGACTGCCATAATTATCCTGGTGTATCAAAACCTCATTGCTGTTAACATTAAAAACTTTCTTCTAAATTCCAACTTAATTAATTATACTCACACTTCCTTGTTGCACATTTGCTCTTTTCCTGAAAGAGTTTTTCTGTCATCTTGGTATTTAGCCCCAGATATTTTCTAAACAGAATTCTCCTTTTTTTTTTTTTTTTTTTTTTTTTTTTTTTTTACTCCTCTCACTTTCTTCTCTTTTTTTTTTTTTTTCAGGTAAATGAATCCCAATTGTTTTACTCTTGGGAGACTAAGAAGTCTAATTTTTCTTTGATTTTCATAGAAATTATTTTCAGTTTTTATACTATGATGACAAAAATGACATGTTTATTTGATGAGCCACATGGATAGGCATTAATCATGGGGTTTGATGCTTTATGTATCGGATAAGCATTTCATCATTACAGTTCTCTCTGGGACTGACATCAAGTAAAGCACTCTTTAATTTTATCAAAATTTATCTGCCGTGCTTAATTTTACCCATGAAGCTGGTGGTCTCTTCACTCAAGAAGTCTCACAACTGAGAGCCAACTTGGCTCTCACAACTCCAGTTTATTTGTTTGTTTATTTGTTTGATACTGTTTCTTGCTTAGGAGGTTTCTCAAAATAGATCTTATAAGAGAGGAACTTCAGTCTATAAAATTTTTTTATTTCAGCAAATGTTACTTTTACCCACCTTTATTATCAATGCCATGTTTTCTATTTTATTCACAGCATTACACAATGCAAAATATACATTGAATATTCTTCCTTATTGTGCATCCTTACCTCTTATATTTCCATCCAAATGTAATAGGGGATGCACACATTACTTAGAAGCTCACTTCCATTGCAATATATCTACTTACTGGGCCATGACCCATGATTTTACTGGGCCATTTAAACTTCAGTGATCATTTTGCTTTCTTTATCAGCTGCCTGCATTGAATATTCCATTTGAATTCATTTTATCGCAGTGGCTCTTTTTCCATATCATATTGCATATTAAACTAGAATAGTCGTTTTCACCTCTTCTTTTAATCAAGACATTTTTCTGTATAATGAAAGATTATCTGTGTTTGTGAAATCATGGTTTCTTGTGCATTCAATAAAATGTCCTCAGAGTATTCGTAATGTAAATTAACACTTCTTTCTTTAAATTTATCACTTCATATAAAACATCATTAAGAACTGAGATTAAGTTTATTCCTTATCATTAGTGTTAGGATGTTAATATAATCTCTTTAATTCACAGAAAGATTCAACAATGCCAGTTTTAAGTGATTATAATTGATGAGAAAATTCCAAGAGTCCTGTAGGTTTTGTGATTGCCATAAATCCAGGTGATTTTTGTAGACGTGGGCACATTTTTTTCCTCCCCATTGTAGCCATAGCTGCTATAGTGACTAATCCCACTAGTCCCCAGCAACCCGACCCTGTGTGGTTCCTCTTGTTATTCCAGAGTCAGTTCTTTAATTTGCCAGTGTTCCCAGTACTTATTGTTGCCTCTTACAAGCAGCCTCACAGATCAGTTGCTAAGTCCTGTAACTATTTATTTTAAACCTGCTGCTTTCTTGAGTGTGCAATTTTATCTGTATTGTAAAACTGCCTATGACAAGATCCACCTTTTTGAAAAGGACCATATCTCTGCAAGAGAAGGACTTTCTGATGGTAAGGCAGGATGTCACTGAGAATGCAATAAGTGCCCAATCAGAGAAAACTAGGAGATTGTCAACAAAGTAAGAGGGAACATAATGGAAACAGTCTTTTCTGTAGGAACAGCCAGCTACTTACTTTTGAGGAAAAAAACAAAACATGGGATGCTAAAACATTTCTATATGATTCAAAAATATGATCTGACTGTACAAAATGATGCCCAGAAGGTATATTATTTCCTTACCAAGGTGTTAGAAGGAAAAACCTTTCTTGCTAACTGAAAATGCTTAAGAAAATGACTGGTTAAAAAAAAAAATCCTTTTATTTACAGTGATGAAATTGTATTGTACCACTAATGTTGGACAGAACCTCTCGAGGTCAACTGGTCCAACCTCCCTTTCTAATCAGGAACACCTACAGGGTGTTGCTCAGGACTGTGTTCAGACAACTTTTTAGTATTTCCAAGGGTGGAGATTCTGCCACCTTCCTGGACAAACTGTGCCAGTGGCAATCACCCTCACAGGAGAAAATGTATCCTCATGTTCCGAGGGAACCTCCTGAGTTTGTGCCCATTGCCTCTGGTCCTGTCACGGGGTATAACTACAGAAAGTGTGGCTCTGTCCTCTTTGCATGCTTATTTCAGGTATGTAGACACATGAATAAGAATCCCCTGATCCTTCTCTTCTCCAGGCTGAAAAGCCCCAATTCTCTCAGTTTTTCCTCATAGTAGAGATCTCCTGTCCATTCATTTTTTTGCACATCCACTGGATTCCCTCCTGTGTGTCCATGTCTCTCTTGCCCACATCTGGACTCCGATCTCCTGGTGGCTCTTACCACGGCTTTGACTTCCAAGCAATGCTCTTCCTAATGAATCCCAGGAAACTTTTGGGCACTTTTATTGTGAGGGCACATTTCTGGATCACTTGCTGTCCACCAGGGCTTCAGGACCTTTTCTGCAAGGCTGCTTTGCAGCTTCTCAGCTTCTCAGCTCTCAGCAGTTGTTGCTGCAGGAGGTTGTTCCCCTCCAAGAGCAGGACTTTGCTTTTATTTTGTTGAAATTTACAGTGCTACCATCAGCCCAGTTCTCCACCTTGTTGAGGTACCTGCAAATGGCAACACAATGTGTGAGTGTGGGAATTAATTTGTCTGGGTCAGGAGGGCAGGAATTTCAGACTGTAGACCCTAAGACCATGTTATTTTCATACATGTTTCACATCCATCAGTTTTCTTTACCCAGTGATTTCATATTCAGACACCAAAATTAAAATGTTCTCATAAAAGGTTTCTCTTTGACAAGATCTGATTTTCTGATATTTAACAGCCCATTTTATGCCTCCTAGACATTCTGCATTCTTTTCTTTTCAGGTAATGACTACATCCCTACTTACTGCCTAGCTACAAAATGAAAGACATCTGTGATCTGAGTTATAGTAAGCCAACAAAGGCAAAGAATATACATTACTGCTGCAGTCTGTAGAGAAATTTCTAGATTCAAGGTCATAAGTCAAGAAAAACATTAATTCCTCAAAGGGGCACTGAAACACTGTGGGGAGAGCTTGAAGGAATATCATCATAATTCCTCCATCTGGCCACAAACACTCTGTCATTTGCTGTCCTAATAAGGAACACGGATTAAATATGGCTAAGCACTCGGGCTAGTTGTGATTTTTTTAATTAAAAGAAAAGCAAATTGTTCTGATTTTTAACCATAAGGAAAAATGTATTTTCAACCCTTGTGCACAGACACAATTCAATTCAAATTCTGACTAAGCCTCCAAAACAGAGAACAAAACCCAGCATGGCCTCGTTTAGGTTTTGTTCAAAAATAGAGAAACACCTATAATCTGTGCACTTGCTAATGGAGGGTATTTTATGTAGCAATGCTTTGGGCTTATTTCTGCTGCTTTTGGAAGTACCCGTACACTTATATGGGTAGTCCTTTAAATATGGTACAGGCTGTATTGTACAGACCTGACTGAGCCTGATCCTGGGGAGGAGAAAAGTATCAGATGTTGAGGAGTGTCAGAGGGATTTGTTAGTCTCCCTGTTTGCAAAATTTCCCTTTTACTGCAGCAATTAACTCTTTATTTTCTCTTTTTCTCATCTTCTATTCTGATACAGACCCTTTTCAGAGAGGATACTGTGCCAGAATGGACTTTTGGGGTGAGACCCACATTTTTCTTTACAGAAATGTTCTGAAGCAAAAGCTGTTACAGCAATACAGAAAGTCAGTCAGTCATGCACAAAACTGAAGAGCAGTATTTGTTGACAGCTATGTCAGAGCATCATGCCTGCTGAAAATGGTCTGGTTTGATGCCAAAACCCATTAAAATCACAGAACATCCTCTGTTGATTTCAACCAGATTCTTTAACTAAAATTGCATGCTTTGAAACAGAATCCCTCTTTGTTACCTTACGTAACACTTGCTTATTAACCAACAAGAATGCAATTAACTGATTTCAGCTCCAGCAAGTCCTTTTACCCCTTTTATGCCAAACCTACCACAGGTGAGCGGCACTGAGAAGTTCTTTACCATCTCAAAAATGTCTGATGGTCCACATGGAATAAGATTGTGTATCAGCTTCACTATCTGTGTTTCATTTATAGTAATGATTTTTTTTTCCCCCCCCAAGCATAAAGTCTGAGTATGGTGTCGGTAGGAATCTATCTTCCCTTATCTATCTTTCACCAGAATCTTTCACCATACTGTCATGGAAACATGCAAGTAGAGAAAATACTCTGCCTAATTTGAGACCGTGCTAAAGAAACACTATATTGCTTAATTAAACAGCAAAAATGACATGGAGAGAGAGCGAGACAAGAAGAGGGAAGGCTGTCAATACAGAAATATGTCCTGTTATCCTGTGGCAGTACTCTGAGATGTTTTTCACGTTGGTTGCTGTACCCAGTTAATCCTGTTAACTGTAAATGATGAGTCAAGTTGACAGCTTGGTCCCTATTTATGCTTGTATTTTCTTTATGCTCAAAGTTTAAATAAATGTAATTTGATGGGGATGAATAAACCCTTCAGGCTTTTTACTGAAACAGCTCAGGAAAAGTCTATTTTAAATGAAAATACAAGAATGCAAACCAGAATTTCCTGAGAGCAAAATAGCAGAGCAATTCCAAAATCCTGCTTAACCTGCTTGCAAAGGAGTGAAAATGGAAAAGGACCTTAATAGTGTATGAATCTACTGTCTAATAACTTCAGCTTTGTGA
>JANPWX010000020.1:0-109433 GCA_024734555.1 Trochalopteron elliotii
AGTTTCCTGTGTTCTGCCATGTTCTGTACATATGAAGTGTGATGACAATGATGATGGTAAGGAGTTGATTCTTGCTTTAATCTGTTTTCAAATCTCTCTTGAGTTTTAACACCCAGACGAGTGTTTAATCCTTATGTCTTGCTTTCAAGCCACAGACAGATTCCTACAAAGGTCTTTAGATAAACAGTGAAAGTGCTGAATGTTGTGAAAACATACGTGTTTCTCCTTTCACATCCATTCCTTTGTACACTTCTTTTTATTAGTTTTGAGATTATTAGACATACTGGCTAGAGATAAAATACTGATATTACATAGATTTAATCTCATAAGAAAGCAGATGCCATCTTTAGAATGATTTAAACAGTACAGGTGCTTTATATTAATCAAATTTTTTTTTTGCTTTGAGTATAACTATGTCAATTGAGGTGCTTATCTGTTCATGTTCTGTTCAAATAAATTACTGCTAATCGTGTTTGAGGCCATGTTTCAGAGTTCTTAGACTGGTAATAGATATTACACCTTTTCAAAACTATCATAAATATTATAGTCTAACAGCTATAGTGCATCTGGATAACATTCATTGAATTGAATTGATTTATAATCATTGCCACCTACTGTGCTGCAGTAACCAACCCTAAAAGAATGTTGTTATTAGACTGTGCAGAGTACACTTGAACTATGCAGTAAATATTTCTGAGGTGGGTACCGCAGCACCATCTATTTGACAATCACTGTATATTCTCATACTACAGTTGCTAAGTATTTATTGCAAGATTGTGACCTGTGCTATATATTCAAACTTGTTGTGGGAGTAGGCTGTTAGCAGGAGAAGCAAAAGAACCAAAGATATGATTTTCATTTCCCATTACAAACACAGTTTTAAACTGGGGGAGGACACCAGGATTCAAATTTATTCAGGTGAAAAAATCAATTTTTTTTGACTGAAAACGCAGAAGTTCATATGAGGTACTTCCACTGAGCTGTAACCCTGCTGTTTTAAGTATGACCAACTAAATTACTTTCAGAATGGAAAGATAATCAAGTTGAGACTAATAAAAGCATTCGCAAGTGGCAAAGAACACAATGGAAAAGATGTGGCTTGATAGGGCCATACAAAGTGCTTACTGAGAGAAGGGAGTAGGAGAGGGGAAAAGCATTCAGAAATCTTGGCCATGAATTTCATGGGATGATATTATGCTACCAGAAGGAGATAAGGGAAAAGTGAGGGAGGGGAAATGGGAGAACTAATACTGACGAGAGTTCAGTTAGAATATATTGAAGGAAACCAGGGAACAGGCAGATGCAGAAGTGGAGAAAAAGTGACAGCCATGCTCTAATGAGAAGTGGAAAGGATTAGAATGGCTTCAGTAAGTCTAGCAGCATAGCATTAACCCTGAGAAACCTAATGACATTTGGGAACTTAAACAAGGCCTCATATCTAGTCTGGATGCTGTCACGGCAAATGAAAATCTTTAGTAGCAGCACCACTTGAGTTCTTATTCCAATGTTATGACAGTTACTGTTCATCAAAAGGCTGCACTCTTGAGAAGAGGACTGGCTTATGCATTAAATATCTGAATAGAAAAGAAACCCCTCATCTTCTGAGCATGCAGGAGTTCCCATCCCTTTCTAAATAATACTCCCCTCCTTATTTTCTTTGACAGGAGTCAAACTGTTCAGCATTTGACAGGGACTGAGCCTTAAGAATTGTTTCCAATCGTCACTGTCTTTCTACTTTCCTCTTAGCTGCCTACCTCATGAAATATGATTTCCCAAGCCCAGTGCCAGCCACCAGTGTTCTTCAATCAAATTCTTCATAGAGACTCACAAGTGTCATATCAACCAGTCCAGCACCTCATTATAAAACAGAGGGTGAAACATTGGGAAAAGAAAGCAAACAGAAAAAAAAATGTAAATAGCATCACTTCTTGGTTACCAGGTGCATTTTATCTTATCTCTCTCTGTCTCCCAGGCTGTAAATTCCTTAGGGATAAGGGCTGTTTTAACAAGTGCCTTTTCCAGTGTTTATCACAGCATCATGCATGTGGTTTAGCACAGTGACAAATCTGTCACCGAGCTACTTTTCAGCTATTGTGTGTTATCTCATACAATACTACTTTGGGATTATTAATTATTATGTCACATGATTTCTGTTTTGCCATGGCAAAACAAAAATCAAGAAATTTTGATTTCATTGTCCTCTTTCTAAGAGATTGGTGCCAAGCCTGACTTCTCACCAGCCTGAAACATGAGGCAATGCATGAATAAAATAAGTATTCAATTTGCTCATTCTCACCTTCTTTATGCTGAGATTTGCTGCTGCTTTGTTAAATTTCACCACAGTGGTCAGACTACATGAGATTTAGCAAACTGAACTATCTTTATACCAAATTGCAGAACATTTCTAAAAGCTGTCCTAAAGTCAGGACTTGCCATGGAGCCCTGCATTCTGAGCAATACTGTTCACCTGTTAGTCAACAGCAGACATTCAAAGCATCTGTACTTTTATGTCTCCATCCAATTTCTCCTTGGTTGTATTCCTGCATAATCTTTTCACTTTAAGTGTGCTGATTTCAGGTGAAGTCATTGCATTTTAATTCCAAATTCATGGCATATTGGCCTTCTTTAACCAAGCCCTGTCTAATACTTATTCTTGGGGCAAAGATGTGAGGGTGAGCACTTTCCTTGCACTGTTTAAAGCCCAAATTTGCATTTTTTTCCTCCACCTAACAGGAATTGAAGCTAAAGGAGGAATTTGCAATTTTTGCTCCTTTTGGTACAGTGATCCTTTACACTTTCTATTCATATTCCAAAACTTCAGGGGTAATATTTCTCATTTAATTATTTTATTATCTGCAGCTTCTTAATCTGCCTTTTTGACTATCTCAGTGAACTGAGCAGGTTGTATAAGTAAAAAGAAATTTTTTCCTGGTGGCTTAATACATTGTGTCAAATAGTAAAAAGGATGGTTTATGATCTGAGATCACAGTTTAAAAAGGTAAACTGCAATCAAATTTACATCAGCATCTACATATATAAAGTGGAATTGCAATTTGCATACAAAGCTGACAGTCCACTCACAAAACTGTGTGTTAATACATGTTTGATTCCTTCAGGTAAACCACTGGATGTTCACATTAGGACAGTGTGACAAGTCACATGGCTTATACTCAGTGGATGAGAGCAATATTTCACATTTGAGCTAACAAGGCACAGGAGAGCTGTTCAACAGCTCTCAGCCTCTTATTTCTCATGTATAGACTTCATAGTAGCTGGTACTAAGAGCAGAGCTAACCCCAAAGTTTCAGTGGGCTGACAAGAAACGTCACTTTTGTCACTCCATTTCCTTGGAGAGGAAATGGGTGTGCTATTGCATAACTTCCCTCTGCATCCATGTGGAACAGAGTTACATATTTGCACCACCAGTTTGTGGCCAGCCCTAGAAAGAAAATACACACCCTCTTGTGTGTGCCAGAACACGTCCATGCACTTTCAAGTGATAAAAAGCAGCAGGGAATTTGGGGCTATGTATTTTTTTTCTTCCTAAACCTTGGGTTTTAGAGTCCTAGTTCTTCTAAAGCTACTTTAAATGAAAAGTGCTGCTGTTAAGCAGGACTTCTAAGTCCTATTGCTTGCCAAAACCAGAAGGTCTGAGATTATTGATCACTTAAAAGAACTAAGTTGGCACCAGCTGCAGGCTACTGAGAAATAGTGCAAATGCAACCACTGGCTTATTTTCTTAGAGTTTGGTTGGTTATTTTCTTAGATGCTGTATATGAAAGGTTTAGGCAGCTGTAAAGGAGGGAGCTGAGATTTCCTCTCATCTGGTGTGGGGAAACCCAGCCAGGGAGTTAGTGTGGGATAAAACAGGCTCTCCAGTCAGGTTTTCCCTGGTAATTGCCATGAGGAAGTAAGGACTGACTAGAATCTACACTTGGCTGTACATCCCCAGTGTGGAAGGGGTAAAGCAAAGGTAATGCTTATTTAACAAGGGTCCATGCCTATGAATAACATTTTCTCCCTCTGACTGAATTCCAGGTCTCAACATATGTGACAGAAATGTATCCATTTATTACAGGATGAAATGCTACACCTAACCTAACTGGAAGGCTTATTTTTAAAAACTCTCCATTCGGTATTGATATAAAGAGATTTTCCCTTTAAAATGAAAGAGCACTAAAGACATCATGCTGAGGAAATCATGCAAATTTAACGAAGTCCTTTCAAACCAATTAGTTTCAAGATCAAAGGTGACATATTTTCTAATTAATACCAGTTTAAGCTTCTCTTTATGAGCCTATAAATAAATACACCCTCACAGGAACATGTACGAAAGACGACAGAGTATCTACAGAAGAAGACCAGGTTAATTTTTGTACCACTATTTTATACTAATAAATAACAGCCCCTGAAGAACAGCTTATAGATAATTTACAGAATTTCTATTATTGCCCTGTACTTATGAGTTTACACAGGAGTTACAGACTCAAAATTTGCTAAGACCATGGACATAATGGCTAGATCCTTGGGGAGCCTTATAACAGAGCCTTTGATTCAGGATATACTACAGCAAGCATTCATTTGGGGGCTTTCCTTGTGTCCACAGTAACACCACCTGCCTTAAAATGGCTGCTTTGAGCCAGCTCTCCCCCAGTGCAGGCAGTCAGCTACTGCTCTCCAGTGCATTGCTGCCTCTTAATAGCCATGCACTACTTTTTTTTTCCAAATTCCACAGTATCTATTCATTTGGGAATCTCTGGCAAGCTGGACCCAGGCCAGAGAGTAGTCCCCCTGCTCTGCCTGCTTCTGGCAGAATGGCCATCCACAAACCTGCTGCTTTGAGCAGGATTAGTAGAGGTGTGTGGAAATTGCCCTCATGGCTTCAAAAGGAACTTGCAACTTTCTTATACTGTTCAGGAAAATAATAAAAAGAATACACAAAGCCTGGAGTATTTGGTGGCTGAAGAGGATGTTCTTTGAATTTTCTCTTTACTGCTGAAGTACATAATCAGTTCCATGAGAAGCATTTAAAAAGGGAAAACTTAAATATCTCAATCCTGCTCCTATTAAATCACTGTATTTTGATTTTCCCTTTTTACCCTCTTTAGAATTTTTTTTTTCAGTCATCTGGTATGTTTTGATTTTGATAAATCACCATTTCAAAGGAAAAGTTGTTTTACTAAACATTAATTCCCATTTCACACATTAACTTTCCTGCCAAAGAATTTGATTTTGCACCAGCTATCCCTGTAGGAAGAATTTTACCAGAATTTGTGCCAGAATTTTACTCCTCTGATGCACAGATGCATTTTTCTAAGTTATAAGTCTATTTTTAGCCATTTTATGCTTTCTTAGCATTGTGCCAACATCGTCTTTATGTTTGATCATTACCTTCTCTTTCTCTGATGTATGCTTTTGGAAACAAACCTTCTCCCTCAACTTTGTTTCTGCATTACTGTTTACCAGTTGTCATTTTGTGATTGATATGTACACTCAGGTGGTTTTTCCCTTTATCATTTCACAATCGTGGATTCTCAAATTTGTGGTAGATAATCAAAGTCCTCTAGTTTATGACCTTGTTCTTCACATACTCAGTCTCACTTCAGTTTTCGTAGTCCTTGGGGTCAATACAAATTTCTCTAAATGTTGTTCTGACATTCCTCTCTATGATATCTCCAAATCTTGCCATATTCTTATACAAGGATGGTTAGGGAAAAAAGTAATTTAGGACAGAGCAAAGACAAGTTTTGAAAGATAACTACACTGTTAGTTTACTTCAGCTTCAATATTTCTCTAGTTCACCCTTCAGCATCACCCTTTGGTTTTCTTACTCAACTTACTGATATTTATACTAATTTCAGTCTTCTGCAGTGTACTTTAATTTTGCTTGTGTTGAATGAAAAAAAAAAGGTACCCAAGTCCAGGTGTATAGAGTTGCTGCTTTTCTTTCCTCCTTTGATAAGGAATCCGTTGTCAAAGGAAAATATGGCATCTCTTAATTTGTCTTCACAGTCATCGAGTACATAAAATCCTATCACACTTTCCTTTTCCCCCCTCTCTGTCAGTCATAATTATGAACCTCATTCAGCAACACTGATCACAGTGGTTTTCACAGTAAAAATCTGCATCCCTGTCGACACACATTTTTTCCCCCTCCACCACAGTCTAAACACAAGCCATGCAAACCCAGAGTTTCTCTTCAGTTTAGACCCAATACTGCCAGTGCAAAGACCTGAATGTGACAGGCAAGTGTGGGGAACTGAAAGACAACTCCCACCTTGGGTTCCAGTTTCCTGCCAAACCTTCCACACAGTCCCGGGTCTTCTACCACCATGTCCTTTCTACTTTAGTTTTCTACCTCCCTCAGAGAACCTCAAGCCAATGTCCTGTCCATCTGCCTCCATTAGAATTCCTACTGTTCATCTCTCCTCCCAGGAACCATGTTCTGCACCTTTTGCATTTCACTACTTTGGCTCATATTTCTGTACCCTCATCTGCTGCAGGAAAGTAGTTTTGGGAAGGGGAAAACTCTCCAAAACTTTGCTTCTAAACATCTTTTACTCCGAATGAGCCTCTTTCATTTTCCAGGCATCCATGCTAACATTTGTGGAGTCTGGCAAAAAAAAAAAAAAATCTGTTAAATCTGTTTTTAATATAAAAGAAGCTGAAAATGAAATATAAGATTCAGCTGAAGTATTCTTTCCAAATTTGGTCTTTCCAGGAAGTTTGCTTTTGTTGTACCAGGTCCTTTTCAAGTCTTCAATCAAAGCATATCCAGCATATCCAAAGGAATGAGCTGTAGCACCAGATGAGATCTCTTATAAATCCTTATTCAAATTAATTAAAAATAAATCTGAAAATTTTCAGCAGAAAAGAAAATAGAAATAAACAGTGCAGATAAAGAATCTTTCTCATGACTGCTATAACTAAACAGCAAGATTTTTCCCCCCCAACCCTAAAAGTTTGTTTTTCCCCCCAACTGCTGAAAGTTTGTTTTTAGCAGCCTCCCAAAATTCTACAAGCATTCCAAGGCACCTTGTGGTCTTTGCAGTGGTAGATCCTGCAGTACAGTGGAACAGCTAAAGCTTCTGAAAAGCCCTGATCCTTTGGGAAACAAATAATCCATGTTTGCTTTGCCTGCCTGATTTTGTATTCTTGCGAAAGATGAGACTCCCAAGAAAAGTGCGGAGTAACAACTCCCTTCACACACACACACACACACACACACCCCCACACTAAAACACTGCCACTGGCTTAGGCACCAAGAGAATAAGCCCATGATTTTGGGGGCATCCCGTCCCCGAGAGCAGTTCCCACACTCAGCTGCCTGTCAATGGTGGTGCCAGTGAAGCGTTTCGCAAAGTCCCCCGAAGACTTTGTGAGCCGGGATCCGGCGGGACAATGGCAAAGTTCAGTCCTGGAAAGAGATAGTGCGCTGAATGCACAATGCCAAGCTTTGTCCTCGGGGGCTTCTGTCGAGGGAGAGGGCTACTTAATCTCCCCACTTGCCCTGGGGATTCTGGCTGTTTTAATGTGTGCTTTTTGAGAGCCTGTGAACTGTAGAATATAGGCTGGTAACAATTTTCTTTAGGACTGCCTCGGCAGAACCAAAAGCTGCCAACACAGAATACCAGCACAGTGGTGTTAATGAGCACAAAGAAGACCTTTAACTGTTTTTACAGCTACCATGGCTAGAGTTCCATGTCATTCCTTGGTGAAGGAACTAATTCTTTGGCTTGTTTTATATGAGCCTGGCTTCTATCATGCTGCAGAGGATGGCCTCTTCACCCATTTTTCTTTTTCTTTCCCTCTTTTTTGAATGATAATAAAGCCTGATGCATCTTTAATGAACTGTGGGGCTTTCAGAGCTTTTCCCCCTTCTTACTATAAGGTGTAGATTCACAGTGCATATTTACTGAACGATAGAAAAAAGAAAAAAATTGCAATTATTGGTTTGTTGAAGGATGAGTAGTAAATGCAAATCAAAATCACTGACATACTTAAGCATTCAAGGATAAACTCCTGAAGTCACTTAAATTCCTGAAGTCAGAATAGAATGAATAAATAATCTTTACGTCTTTCAGACATTTTCTAGCATTTTTATTTTTAGAAAATAGTAATGGTTCATATTATGTAATTTGGGCCTTTGGCTGCTTATTATCTATTACAAATGAAACTGTGCTATGACTGAGAAAGATACTGTAAAAATGATGCTATATATTAAAGTGGGTGCACAGGGCAAGCACAAAGACCCTAAAACCATAGAACAAGATCAGAGACACCTTTTAGAGGAATGAATGACCTGAGGCAATTGAAGGAGTCCTTTGTATAAACATACCAACCCAAGGGCTTTCCACTGTCCAACCAAAAATGCTTTTTTATTGGCTGCATACCACATTACCTATATGTGGACATAAAAAGTGTAAATCATTTTCACTTTAGGCTCTGTGGATAGTTCTCTCTGCATCAATCTATTGGCTGCACTTGTCAATTCACCCACAATAGTCTGCATGAACATTCATGTTTGACTGGTGTCTCCTTCCCTCCAGGTATCCAGACACCATGTGAAACCTGCATGTGGATATATCCATATTGGTCTCTGGATATCCTTTTGTTTTCTTTTTATCCTCCTTCACTTTCCTTTTCCTTTCTACTTCACTCTGAATTTTTGCATTAAAAATTAAATAGATACAGCACAACTAAGGCTGAAGTGTTAATGAGCTACCCAGGGCAAAGGACACATTCAAAAGCTGCAGTAAGTAGCTTTTTGCAGCAGTAGCATTAGACAAAGAAATACAGTTGTTCTTTGTAGGTATATTAGCACTTCATGTCAAATAATAAAGGGACCATAAGCAAGGGATTCTTGCATATGCAAGCCCAAAATGCAGCTGCACGTTTTGAAGCTCACTAGCTTGCTGCTGTGTCTTTGTGAATGAACACGCTTTGTGGTCTCATGAGAAATCACAGATACTTGCTCATCTAACCAAATCAAAACCAGGCTGATATGACTGACTCCATGAGAAATGCATGTGGCAGTTAATCTGGAAGCATTAAATTAATTTTACTTTTAGTACTTTGGAGCTTTCTCTATCTAGAACCATTTACACACCGCTAACTTTTTTATATGGAAAGCTCAGCTGTGAAGCAAACTTGCTTTAACATATCCTGATGCCTCCTGAGACTCACCAGCAAGGTGAGAACTCATGCTGAGACACTGGCTTTACACCTGTATGTCACAAGCAAAATTCACAACCCATTTTAGTAAATCATCGCACACTTCGCACATAATGGCACAAGATGGTCAATGAGGTCAATTAAATAACATGGCTGAAGAAGAAAAAATGTCATTAACAAAAAGCTGTAAAAAATTCCTTCTAGTTTATATTAGAATCATGGGATACAGATTTAGGAATTTAGCAAGAAGATAAACTATGTGTGGGATTTTACAGGCGACGGAGTTTTGATTGGCAGAAAACATTAACTGAGAACCAGAAGGTCATACAAAACCAGCAACTCAGTCCTGCTGTAAAAACGCAGAAAACTGTTTTGCTCAAGAATTTCTAGGGAATTAAACCAAGTTCTGCAGGTTCAATATTCAAAGATGTCTTCATGTAGCTAGCCTGACAGATTAGATTTTCCCTAGAAGTTGTTGTCTCAAGTCAAGCACAAGCCAGTTGCTCTCATTTACGTTTTCCTAATGGTATTTTGAACCAAACATATTCCTATGGAATGTTACTGACTGTTTCAAGGATGACTCCAAAATACATAGCTAAGGTAGCAATAATGCCAGCATTTAATTAGTCACAACCTCAAACAAAACAAAAGAGAATAAAGCAAACCAGAGTGTGTTTGGCTTTTGAAGACAAGAGGAAACATGCAAACATGATCTAATGCAACAAATTACTAATGAAAAACATGACATTATTCAACTTTGCAGGGAAGTGTAGGTTTTCTAATCCATGCAAAAGCTGTTGGATGAACCTGAAGAACAGGAAGGAAGCACCTAGTGTTTGGCTTCCACAAGGGATACAAAGTCACAAATTATAAATGCAGTTAAGCCTTTGAAGTCCCATTATGCCACTGGGTTAGCTTATATATTATATTTGTCTGGAGAACAAGAAGATGAAAAGATGTGATAGGTGTAGAAATCATGAGTGGCATGACATTTTTACAGCCAGGTTTTCTGTCACTTGTACTTGCAGGCCCTGGGGTAGTGGAACAGAAATAAATATTTGGTGAAAGGAGGATGAATGTGGCTGGAGCGAGGTCACATCCATCAGCTGCCAGCACATAAAGTGGGTGGATTGATATATGTCATCATGTTTGACTACCTTGTGGAGGAGAGACTGCTTTGGTTAGCAAAGGCTAAAGGAAAAATCTATTTTCCAGGCTTTGACAGTAAAAATTAATCTTTATATTAGCTGCTTAATTTCTGACCTAAAAAGAGAAGTTAGTTGGCCACAAGAGATTGAGTCTGGATTCTCATGAAACGAGGAAAAAAGTGAAGAGGCAGAGAAAGGGAAATTAATTATATGAAAGCTACATCCACATTTCCCTCTCTGAAGCTGAAGTGCAAACAGAAAAGTTTCTGTGGCTCTGCTTTCCATGGAGCCAGTGCCTGTGATTCTCTGTGGATACAGGGAGCCCCAAGGTGACTATAAATTGCAGATACCTGCATGAACACAAATACAGCTACATTCACACATCTGTGTTTTATTAAATCAGTGTTGGTTGCCAAAATAAGTATTATTATTTCCACTAATAAATAAATAACATTCTTAGGACTACTCAAATTCAAACTCAATTTTAAGACAACCCTCCTTCCACAGAGAAAAGCTAGGGCCTTGTACCCATTATTTTTATGCACAGAAAGTTATTTGATAGTGGAGTAATACAGTTTCCAGAAATTAACTGCAGCAGAATCTTATTAATTCATCCTAATAAACAGCATTGTTGTTTGTGATTTATATCTTGTCTATATGAGGAAATGAATGCACTGTGAGCTAGCATGTGAATTAAAAGTATACTTGCTACTCAACACCAAGTCCTTGTATGGATGTGCTAAGATCTAGATTAATCCACCTAATTTTGGGCATGTAACTGAAGAATCCAATTTAGGAGTGTAATCGTCTTGTAGTTTTTTTCTATTGCCTTTGAAATTTCACTTTTGCTCTAGAAGAATCTCTCTTTATCTATTACCTGCAGAGAATAAGTAAATAGGTTGCCTCAATTGTCTCAATTTGCCTCAATTAAATACCAGAAATTAGATGAGATATCCTGGTGGGAAAGTGCTCGAAAATAGTGAGCCAAATGTATGTGCAAAGAGGCACCTTGTGTAGGTGTTGGGCTGGCTCAGGAATTGTTCCTTTTGTCTCCAGCTCAGCAGTGAACAGGGGTTTGTTACTGTCACTGCTCGTGTTGTGCTGGCTCTCTACGTGAAAAGAAGAGTTCTGTCTTTGGGGCTGTCAAATCAATACTTCTTTTACAAGCTTCAAAAGTTTGCAGATTTCTACGGAAAGAGTATAAATAAAGAAAATAAAATCCTCAGGCCCTTCCCCTCTTTCACTCCCACTCTAAAGAACATTAGTATGTTCTGTCTGGTCTCTTTCAGCTTTAACATTTCCTGCTACACTCAGTGAAATTTAAACAAAATCACTTTTACAAACATTTAAATGGAAAAGTATGGAGTTTTGTCATTTCCCTCCTTATGTAGCACTAATTAACAAAGCCTTTTTGTGAGAGAAAAAGCTTTCCTTTTTTAGAACTGGCATGCTCCTCCTTACTGATTCCCAACTGTGGTGGCACAATCCAGTATTTTTGAACAATGATGAGAACAGAAATAGATGGAATTCAATAGAAGCATGAATAATGGCAACCAGAAACCGAGTGGTGACATAATCTGTCTTCCAAACTGTCTTGAGATACAGTCAAGAAAACACCACATTGTGTCTTGTATGTTGTGATCATCTCTGATAGGTATCACCAAATAGTTTTCAGGACAGATTTATCCACTGCAGTTAGCCATTAAAACATTTTTTTAATGAAAGCTAGCTTACACACTTATGTCATATATGCCTTCAGTTCCCACTTCCTAATGATTATCAGCTGTTTATTTTCCTTCTCGTGCTTGAAAAAAGTGGAGGTTCTACAGCGTTTTCTATGTAGTGGTTTCTGAAAACACACTCGGGAGGGATAAGCCACATAAAACCCATATTGAACAAACATGTTCAAGGGGGCAAAAGAGATGTAATGCTCAGGAAGTAGAAAGATGCATGAATATACAGCAGAATACAAGGGAACAACCAGAATGTGGTAGGAGGCTGTTAAGATTTAAAAACTGAAGGAGGTGGATGAATTAATTTTCAAGAGAACAAGCCTTGTTTCCAGCTGATGCGACATTTTCATTCCAGCACCAAGCTTTAAGCATGTTTCCTCAATGCTATTTTAGAGTATCAGAAAGATGAGAATATCTTTAATAGTGGTATATTTTTGCAGGTCTTTTTTTTTCTTCGTAATAAAAAGCCACTATAATCCATTACTAGTAAAATAATCTAACACAGTGAAGATGCAAAGTATTTAAATACTCATTGAATTTACAGTCCTTGGAGGGATATGAACCCTCACAATTTGCCTATTATTATAGCCTTTAGGGGAACAGGAGATGCATGGCTGTTAAAGCTGTGGTACGATTTATCACAGCCTCATGTTTTCATTTGTTTGGGACTTTCTGAAAGAGGTTTTTTTGGACTGAGACCTCTATAATTGGTCTCAGCACAATGGAACTCCTCCTCACTCATCCCTCTTCCTTTCCCATCCCCCTGCCTTCAATCTGTTCAGCATTTTTGTGTTAGTGGTGAGTGGAAAAAAATAGCACTTATTAGAGACTTTTCTTTGGGCTTCACTATGATTCAAAGCTGTTTGAAAAGAAACCAAGAGAATTTTTATTTGGCACAGAGTACAGTGCAAGCTGCCCAGTTTAAAGGTGCAGTTGAAATACACTGGCAAAGTGCCCTAGGAGATATTTTAGTTATCTTTGCCACAGGCAGGTAAAATCCCTCCAGTTCCTTCCTGCTCACTGACATAACATCATGCCCACAACTCTAGGATCTTTCTTATTGCAATTGCCAAAATCATCCCAAACTACTGGGTGCACACAAGTCAATAAAGCAGCAAGATCAAATAGAGCACAGTGAAAGGAAAGGTGTATTCGGAGCAATTGCAAAGGTTTTCCAGCTCTTTCAGTAAAGACCTCTCCCTCTTCTTTCAGATGGATCTGATGCCTAAGGAAAGCTGACCTGAAACAGAGACTGGACAGAGCTGGAGTAAAAAGTAGGTATTTATTGAAAGGCTTCCAGGATCCACCTTGGGCAGAACAGGGCTTGACCAGGGCTGCACCCAGGGTGGACCAAAAATGGTCACAAAATGGCTGACTGATCATGAGATCTTACATTTTTATAAGTTTTGGTCCATTTGCATACTGGGATATAATTGTCCAATTACAGCTTCATGTTGTGAGGTCTCATCCTTCTTGTTTTCTCCCTTCAGCCCACCATTGTTTATGCTGTTGGGCCTGAAAGTTGTCCTTGGTTTTCAGCAGGAAAAGGATTTGTTTTGTCTACCTACTCTGTGAACAGAGCTTGCTGGCACTTAATATGAGGCTCAGAACTACACCTAAGCAGCACAGAATCTAAAAATATGAAAGCTAAAGCTTAAGGCATCAGATCTGTACATGATTTTCATCTTCTTTTCCTCTACATGCAGCAAGTGCTGCAGTTGACCTGTCCTCCATCTTTTTTCCTTCTTCCCATCATTTCTTTCTGATCTTTCTTCTCCCTTTTCCTCTACCCCCTGTGAGATTTGCTCCTTGGACTTTGATCTTTTTCACTTGCAAAGCCATTCTGTTTGGTTTTGTTCTACTGCCAGTGTCATTTCATGAGGGGTTACATGCAGCCCACAGTAACACACCCTACAAAAACTGTAGAGCTCCATTACATTGATAAAAAAGGCAACTCTGAAAGAGAGTTCAAACCCCTGCCAAAGGCTGAGCTCTAGTTCAACCACGCAGATCTAACACAGGACTGCACCAGAGGGCTGTCTACCAGAATCATACAATTGTTCAGGTTGGAAAAGGCCTCTGAGGTCCTCGAGCCCAACTGTTAGCCCAGAACCATCATGTTCACCTCTAAACCATGACCTCAGGTGCCATATCCAGAAGTTTTTTTTTTTTAACACTTCCAGGGATGGAAATTCTACCACTTCCCTGGGCACCTTGTTCCAATACCTGGCTATCTTTCAGTGAAGAAAGTGTTCCCAGTATCCAATGTAAACCTCCCCTGGTGCAACTTGAGGCCATTTCCTCTTCTCCCAAACCCCAGCTGGCTACACCCTCCTGTCAGGGAGCTGTAGAAAATAGTGAGGTCCTTCCCTGAGCCTCCTTTTCTCCAGGTAAACACCCCCAGCTCCCTCAGCTGCTCCTCACCAGACTTGTGCTCCAGACCCTTCCCCAGCTCTGTTGCCCTTCCCTGGATGCTCCAGTGCCTCAATGTCTTCCTTGCAGTGAGGAGCCCAAAACAGAACACAGGTTTTTAGCTGCAGCCACACCAATGCAGGGGGAAGTATATGTCCAGATTGATTGGCAACTTGTTTTTCACCCTGAAGCACATCCTAACCTTTGTCTGTAATAACTGGCAAATCTTTGGAATTTCTTAGTATATGGAAGAGCAAAGTTTAGAACAAGACACTGCTTTTATTTGGGATCCAGTGATATAATTTCCTTGCCTATAATAATCACTGCAATATTTGATGTGGGTTCAAGCTTAAGACTTGTGCATCTGTTTCCTCTGTCTTGAGTATTGAGAAGTCATTTGGGCAAAGATGGGCCCTGGAGTCTCCATTCATGCCAGGTCTGCACCAGTGGAATGGCCCAGATTTCACTCATATTCCTCCTCAGCTGGATGAGGTCAAGGGGAGAAATACTCACAGTGCTATGTTGCTTGCACTTGATTAAATACACTGACACTACCATTAATCAAAGTTATGTTTTAATGGTAACTTCACTGTGAAATATATGATTAATGCTGTTGATATCAGAAGAATAACCTTCAGTTATCTTGCAACCACTTTGTCTTCTTTAGAATGATTGGCAATCCACATTTGAGGATGTACATGAGTGAATGAATGCACATGTGTATTTATTAACAGCTTTTATGTATTTATCTACAGTATCTGTAATGCAGATTTGCTGCTCTCTGTCTCAGGCTGCCACATGTGATGTGTGCAGAAGAAATTTTGTTATTTACATGTGTGAATCAGCAGTGGATGCTCTCAGAGCAGCTCACCACACCATTCCCTGGCACCCGAGGAAAGCCTGGGGCAGCTGAGTCCCAGCACCCTGCAGCAGGAGCTGGGGGACATTCTACTGCAGGGAACTGCACTTCTTGAAGGCACAAAACAAGGGTGTAAAGGAAAGAGCATATTTGGCATGACATTGATTTATGGGGTGCAATGTACTCCTTCTGCATACCAAACACAGAGTGCAGGCTGGTGTGGAGATTAGGGGAGGTGAGGCCATCCTCTGCTTCCTGTCCCCTTGAGAGTCTGCTGGCTCAGTAAGGATGAGGGATAAAGAACCCTCTGTAAACACCTGTTTCTCTGTTTTTCCCTTTGCCTTCTGCACTGTTGTCATAACCACAAAAAATCTAGCCCATATATTAATACAATTCACTTTAAAAATAAAATTGCAATCCATAAGGAACAGGTTTAGCAAGAAAACAATTTACATTCCTAGCTGTTCTCTAATGGGCCTGCTTCAAGGCTTTGTAATTCCAGTCCCTGTGTTTACTACATACACTGCTTTTCCCTAAAGGAACTGACAGAATTTGTCTTGATTACTGAAAACAGATGTTTGTAGCACATGCATCATGTGTTACAGCTCTGTTGCATGAAAAACTGTGGAGATAAAATTCAAGTTCCATCTCATGCAGAGTTATAGGATTCCACTAGAGGGAGATCAGCAGATAGCAGAAAAAAAACAGTCTCTATCCAGAAAGAATGATAACACCATAATCCTATTTTTCCCTACACTGGCCGTTTTAGATATGTTCCTCTTTCCGCATTCTTGAGTAACTAGAATCTACCAGTATGTATTTTTCAAAGTGTTTTCATATTTATTCTAAAATTTATGGATTTCAGTTATTTCAAAATAGTCTTCTCTATGAAACTAAACTATGAAACTGAAATGTCTGCAGTGAAGATCTCATATTTAGCTTTCTTTGTTGAAATTTTGGTGTATATGTGTCTTGTAATTGAAAAATAAATATCAATACTCAAGAAATACAGCTACTGGGTCACACTGATGTTTTGCTTTTGTCTGACCTCCCTAACTTTTATTCCATATACTGTAATTTGAGATATCAGGAAATAAACATGTAAAATACTCTATATTTATGTATTTTAGATTATCTTCCTTATGAAAAGAAGACAACAATCCTCTGGAGGAGAAGGAATCACTTCAATCCTTTTAGCATTTAGAATATATAAACAGCAATGAAGATTTGAAATTTTGCTTAATAACTACATATCATACAGTTGATAAATGGAAACCAACACAACACAGACATGGTGTAGGAAGCTAGAGAATGCTGTATAACCATGCCCTGGAATTTACAATTTTCGTTCCTTGTTACCAATAATCATATTGTTGGTGTGCTGCCCTTTAGGAGCAGAATATTTCCCCGTGCTCGGTGTGTATTCACATGTTTTTCTAACATCCATGCAGGAGCAAACTCCACTCTTAAAAGTAGTGGCACAGACCTCACTATAATGACTCTGTTGGCTGTTACTTCTGACTATTTTAGGCAATAGTCTGAATCTGGCCTGGCTTGCACTCAGAGCAGCTATAGTTTTTAAGGTAAAGTAACTGGGAAAAGGAACAATTCTTTCATGGGCATTTTCAAGCTAGGTCCTTTGCTCATGAACAGGAAATAATTTCTGATGCTGTAAAAATGTAAAAATCTCTTTCATTCTTATCGGACATAGCCTATCTAGTCCAGTAGCTTGTCTCTGTGACTAATGAGTAATAGGGAACAAAAACTAACCTTACTTCTATATACTTCTACTAATAGTAGACAATCAAGTTAATTCAATGCTACAAAAGAAAATATGGGCAGTTAGTCCATCTTGGGAAACATGGTCTAATATTTTCAAGAAACTGCTTCTTCTGTATCTGTTATATAAAGTTGTTTGTGTATTTTTACATTCCATCCTAAAATAAGCAATTTTTTGTGTAATCATGCTCATTTAATCTTTTTTTCATCCAACTTCAATTGTTTTACCAGAACTGGAATGACATCAAGCTTTTGCTTTTTAAATTCTAACGTCTTAATGCCAATGTCTGTTTTATTTGAAATACATGTATTTTCACAAAAAAAGGAAGTAATACAGCAAGTCAGTAGATCTACAGTTGTGTAACTTCCTGTAGGCATAAAACAAAATATTTAATTTGGAAAGGACCTCTGGCAATCCTCTAGGCCAGCTGCCTGACCAAGTCAAGGCTGGGCAAAAGTTAAACCATGTTGTTAAGGGCACTGCCCAAATGCCTCTTTAACACTGACAGGCTGGGAGCATTGGCCACCTCTCCAGTGTCCAACCTCTTGGTAAAGAAATGCTTCCTAATGTCCAGTCTGAACCTCCTACAGCTTCAAACCACTCCCACACATCTTATCTCTGGATCCCAGGGGGAAGAGATCAACACCTCTTTCCCCACTCTCCCTCCTCAGAAACCTGTAGAGAGCAACAAGGTCACCCCTCAGGCTCCTTTTATCCCAACCTGACAACCCCAAATCCTCAGCAGCTCCTCACAGGACATTCCTTCCAGCCCTTTCACAGCTTTGTTTCCATACTCTGGAGGCATTCCAGGACTTTCACATCCTGCTTAAACTGTGGGCTCAGAACTGCACACAACACTCAGGTGAGGCCACAGCAATAGTGAACACAGTGGGATAATCACCTGTCTTCACTGACTGGTTATACTGTGTTTGATGTACTCCAGGATGTGGGTTTTTGACCAGCACTGCCAGATCTCTTTCTGCAGAGCTGGTTTCCAGCCACCCCTCTCCAAATTTATATTTTTCACTTG
Source organism: Trochalopteron elliotii (assembly GCA_024734555.1). Taxonomy (NCBI): domain Eukaryota; kingdom Metazoa; phylum Chordata; class Aves; order Passeriformes; family Leiothrichidae; genus Trochalopteron; species Trochalopteron elliotii. Next base: position 18,137 of record JANPWX010000020.1, read on the forward strand.
ATGTTACCCCACCATGGGTGAAGAATCCATCATTTGGGCCTGTCAGATTTCATCCCAATAAGCATTGCCCCTTGCTCCAGTCTATCTGGACCTCTCTGCAAGGTATTTTGTGCCTCAAGAGAGTTCACAGTGCCTCTCAGTCTAATCAATAAACTGTTTTTCCTCACATTTCTGTTAGTTTCAGTAAAGATGAAGGACTCACTTCCCTGCACTTTGGACCACACCTTTCTGAAGATCTCCAAATATTTTTTCCCTCCCTCCAATATGCACCATTCTTTTTTCAGTAAATAACATAATAGTGAGGGAAATTAAAAAGAGTGTGCAAAATGTGAGGGTGTAAAAATCCTCCTTTGGCAGGCACATTGCCTCCAAGCACAGTCAGTCAGGTAATTAATGGCAAGGTATCTGTGGAGATATTAGCATCCCACTCAAAATTACTTGGGAACCCAGTGGCAGCCCTTGTAATATCACAGGTACAAGATTCCAGCTTGCTCCTGTGGCAGGCAGGGCCTCCAGCCTGTCCTAGCAGCAAACACCAGTGCCATGAATATCACCAGGGCACTAATGATGACACATTCAGGAGTGTCCCCACTCCCACTGTGCCTCCCAGCAGCCACAGCTGCGTGACAGGCCATGGATGCACTTCATTGTCAGCTCTTCAGAGGAGCACAGTCACTGAGTCAGCAAGAGGAAATTCACAGTTTGTATTGAGGCACACCAGGGACAATGCACCCTGGAAGGCAGATGGCTAAAGTTTTGTTAAACAAAGCTATGTGAGATCAATTGGGTTCACTCACTGGTAAACAGATGTATGTTTCAAAAGCTGAGATCTCTGCCTGGCTGTCTTTCCTTGTCTCACTCAAGCAATAGCACACACGTGGCCACCAGTAGATTTTACTAATATTTATGCTACTTAGATCTGGGACAGTTGATGCTCAAGTGGCATCTTAAATCTTGATTTCTGGGAGTATAAACTTCTGTTTACTAAAAGCTCTTCTTTAAAAAAATCTGTTCTGCATTTTTAGTAGCAAATTTTATTTTATGAGTTCAGAATAAAAAACTTCTTAGAATTTTCTTAAAATTCAGAAATACTAATCTAGCTGTAAGTTTAAGCTAAACAAGTATCTTCAAGACAATTTCTTCTATCACATGAAATTCTCTTTTCCGGGACACAAAAGAGGCAAGGTCATTTGTTTCTTTGAAAAGAATCAAATAATTTTTGATTTGATTTTTTTTTTTTAATAATCAAATAAAAGGTGACAGAGGTAGACTGGAAAATTTAGCATGCGAATGACAATGTTATATATTTATATATACGCACACATATATATATATATATATATATAGGCAATATATTGTATACAGTGCAAATTCATTTTTGCTTCTATTTACATTCACATTCAGATAGATGATTCATCAGTTTCCTTCCACCATGTATGTTGGGAAAGTTGATATTAAAATAACCAAAGTACAGCTGAAAAAAGGTGCAGTTTTTGTGCTACCTGACTGTGCTGATAGATTTTTTTTCCTATCTTTTGGGAACTAGTGTTTTCAGAAGCATGAGACAATCATGTTCTCTGCTTGGCCAATTCCTGAACTCATTTATTCATAAATATGGGTGTAGACATTACTATACATTCTCAGAGGTGTCTTATTATTTACAGCACTGTATGTATATTGTCTGTGGTACTGTAGCTAAAAACTTCATGGTGCACAAGAGGTCACTGCAAGATATAGGAGGGAGAGTAAAAGTTGCACTAATTTGCTTTAGGAGAGACAGCATTAAGTCACTTTAACTTACACAGTGATTTTCATCCAGCTTACAGTAGGTGCTTACAGCACAAATCTTCTTTCAGCTGAAGCTGCGTCAGCTGAAGAAGATTTATCCATGAGTCACTGCCTAGCACTTCCCAGCTGGAAGTCAGGTTGCAATCCAGTTGCCCCCTAACTTGTTCAGTGAAAATGAATGATGTGAGCTAAGCAGTGACTTGCAGATCTCCCTTGCTCATCGACTTGGGACCATTTGCAGGAGCAGCTGAGCCAGCAGCTTGCTGGGGGCCGTGCCCTCTGTACTCTCCAGCAAAAGAGTACAGAGCACCATGGAAAATACAGGGAAGACAAAAGGTGTTAGCTGAAGATGTATGAGCAAGGCCAAGCAGGTCAGGTAGGTGAGACTGATGTAAAGGTTTAGGAGCAGGTGCTCAGTGAATATCCCCGTCTCTTCCACAGTATTTCTGCATGGCATCCTGCAGGAAAGCACCAGCCATGGAACATCCTGGCGTGGTCTAGGTCACTAAAACTCAACGAGAGCACAGGAACACTGGCTGCTATTTAATACCAAAGACGGTGAAACCTTCTAAGTTATGTCACATAGAATCACAGAATCATTTCTGTTGGAAAAGACCTCCAGTACTGTCCAGTCCAGCCTCTGAGCCATCACCACCATGGCCCTAAGTGCCATGTCCAGTCATTTGTAGAACACTTCTAGGGATAGTGACTCCAGCACCTCCCTGGGCAGCCTGTTCCAATGCTTGACAATCCTTTCCATGAAGAAATTCCTCCCAATGTCCAACTGAACCTCAGCAGCTTGAAGCTGTTGTTGCCTTGTCCTGTCACTAGCTGCCTGGGAGAAGCCCACATAAATAAACCCCCACATAAATAACACAGCCCTTTAATTTTTTTTTCTTCTAAAACCTGCTTTTAATAACCTGCATCACAGAATGACCTGCATTTCACATTTTAAGCATTTGAAATGTGGAATGATGAGGAATTCAATGCTTATTTGGTCATTATGTTAAAATGTCTTGCTTCTTTCTCAATCAAATGTCTGTTTTTAGCCACCATTCACTGTTCTGCTCTGTGCTGCCACATTCCACATCAAGAGCTGTTTAGTGAGGATGGTAACACACATTGACCAAATTTCTCCTTGATCTTTCTTTAACAACTTAGTTAAATAAATTCAGCTGGTTATCAGTCTTCCAGTAGGAAACACAGAACAGACTGACACCCTCCTGCATTCATTTCCTCAATATTTTCTGATAACAAATATTGAAAAAACCCAAAACATAGGACTTCTTTCATCATGTGGATTTGCATCTAAAATTCCAAACTACATAAATTGTATTGCAGACAGAGTGAATGGACACAAAATGACACTTTAGCAGGCTTTCTATCTGTTTCAGATTCTGAAATACTCTTTTCAGGCTGGAGACATTTGTTTCAGTCATCTACCTTCCAAAGCTGCAAGTGGGAGAATGTGTCATATATCAGCTACAGTGATAGACATTTTGAGGATGTATAATTATATTGTTTGAGATAAAATTATAATAATCAAGCAGAAGGGGTGGATCATTCTGTAGTTTGAATACACAAGTGCTGTTTAGAATGAAGAGTAAGATGCTAGACTCACTGCAACAAATGGAGAAGTCCTGTTGACTTCAGTGGGATAAATAGTAAGCATTTCTATTTCCAGAGAAGGATTAACAGGAAAATAATTATTTCTTTTCAGGGTTGTGGGTTTTTTGTGCTCTTACTGTACTACATAAGAATGTTCTCAGATTTGTCAAAAAAGGTAGACATTGAATACTGATTAAGTAAACTCATCATGCACACAAAAGCCCTTATCATTTTACTTGCAGACCTTCCAAAGAAAATTTGGAAAGTTAGGTGTTGCTAATAGAGAAAGCTGTTCTAGCCACAGAGGTGCTATGAAGGCTGGAGCCCTGGGAATTTTATGTATTTTTTCCTCTTATGAACTCTATTTTATTTCAAACAAATTTCATTCAGCATAACATTTCTCTTCTTAGCTCTTTAAAGGCTGGTCATTCCTACCAGAGTTTCCCATGTATATTGATTTGATAATATATAAATTGCCAACAGGAATTAGCTGAGCCACAAAGGCTGTTTGTAATTCTTCCCTTTCAATTTTAAAGCAAGCTCTAGAAACACATCTTTTTTTTTCCTTCCACTAAGTCAATTTGTATCCTGTAAGGCAATTGACCCAAATATTTTATTTTCCTTTAATAATGGTATAGTCCTGTATTAATCTCTTATCTACACACAACATTTCATATAAAGCTGTGAAAATCCAAGACCACTAATAATATGATGGGTCTCTTGATTGCACAACAACAACAAGAAAAAGAGAACACCTGTATGACTTTAACTGAATCATTTGGCAAGAGATCAAACACAGCAGAATTGTTTCCAATTGCTATTCATTTATGTGCTGCCAAAACACATTATACTGCTTTAAAAGTGTCGTGCTGATTACCACTTCCAAAGGAGATTGCATTTCTACAGGTGAGGAGCTCTGCTTCACTGACTCTCTCAAAAATGAACACTTGCATTGTTAATGCTCTCTCTCAGAGGTTCTAAAGCACATTAAAGGGCTTACAAAGTTTGTCAGAGACATGACTAAGATTATTTAAGTGGTAGTTTTTGTTGGTGTGAGATCTAGGAAGCTTAACCTAAATAGTACCCAGGCAGGTGTTGATGGTGTAATTTTGCAGTTTTCTAAAAGATTGTGGGTTTGAGACAACCTTGACTGACATCAACAGATAATTTAACAGTGCATTTTCAGTCAAGCCCAGAAAACTCTTTCCAAATGAGCAATATGCTAAAGTGTATGAATGGATTGATTTTATTTGCATGGTTGAAATTGTACACAGGAACTGGTGCTGTGGTGAACTACTCCTTCAGCTTTCAGTTTTTTCTGACTAGTCACATCTTCAGAATTTCAGCACACCTATAAGTAAATTAAGGTTATTCAGACACTCATTGCTGTGCACCTACATGACTTGCACTTACAATGTGCCTATGATTTTTGGACTTGTTAGTGTTGAATTGCCATCAGCCTCCCAAATTGCAGGGCATCTGCCTCTTGACTACAGGGTTAATGCTAAGAAGTGTCAATTGAATAACATTAAAATACAGCATTTCAACACTAATTTACACATTGTCTCTAAGTGATTTTCCTGAGTAGCATTAAGTGCATCTTACAAAGCAGGTGGAGCTTTCATGGCTAGATTAGATTGTGTCTTCTGGGTCAAACTGAAGGAAGAATATGTCAGTGAACAAACTGCTATGACATACAGAGCAACAGGAAGGATTTGTGATGAAGCATAAAATAGGTGAGTTACAGAATTTAACAAGGTCCATCTTTCCAAAGGAGACCTTCTGTTGCTTACTTTTCAATAATACAAAATTAAAAAAAAAAAACCAAATAAAAACAAAACTGCAACAAAACAACCTTCTTCCATGGATTTATTACATACCTTTATATAGTATGAAAGGCAACAGAAAAAATACTTAGTTTCTCAGGAGTCCACACCCAACCAAAACTGTTAACAAGACTTCCAAAATGTAAAGAAGACATTATAAAATGATGGCCATAAAAGGTGTCTTAGGTGTTCTACAAAATTAAGAGTTATGGTTTTTTCTCTATAGGGTTCCTAATCTTAGAGACAACTAAGGATGAAGAGCAGTGGAAGAAGAGAAAACTATTTCAGACAGAATTACCATGGGGTCTCTTTGCCACACTTATTTCTGGTTGCCTGAACCACATTGTTACAATATGTGAAAATCTTATATTTATCAATGGCATTCTTCATAAGAGCCAAAAGTTGAATGTTCATCACACAAAGCTGGTAAAACAAAGCAACCACCTAGCAAAGATTGATCAAACTGAAATTATCTCCTTTTTTTCCCCTACTACGGTTACACACCTGTACACTTAGATCTGATTCGCTTTCATTTTTACATCAAGTAAAAACTACATATAGTAGAGAAGCAATTGGAAAAAAATAGCTTGAACACAGTCAAAATACTTTTTTATTAAAATTTACATGTTTTCAATAAGAAGACAAAGACTTCTCCCAGAGGCTGGCAGTTTCTATGAAAAATATCTGAAAACACAGCCTTGTTTAAAATAGTATTGCAAGAAAATTTCAGTCTGACATAATAAAAGCCTAACTGTACTCATCAAAAATAGATATGCATAAATAAAAAGCACATCTTTTCAGAAAATAATCTGGTTTTGGATAAATTAAAGTTCTAAAAAATTCCAACTGCTATATTTCCAAAATTTAGGGGTATTTACTACATTCTACAGCAAACTCACACACATATAGGGACAACCAGTACTATTTACCCCCCACACAATTAATGAATGATTGTGAGGAAACTACTTTTTGTTAACTGTTCTAAGCCAAAAATTGTATCACGTCACACTATGGGGACCTAATTTCCCTAGAACATAGCATGCATCTAGTTGTACTCATGGGAAATGTTAAATGTCAGAATCTGCCCTGAGGATTTTTCTTTTGGGACCCACCCAAATGGGGACACAGACTCTTCTCCTGATCTGTTTTGGCCAGCTGTTTTCAGGGTTTTCAGACTAAGATAAAAGAAAACTCAAAGGAATAAATGACCTCAGGAGATTTCCACTCCTTAGGGTAGAAGCCAACTAAGAGCAGTTTATGATATTTCCCAGCTGTCAAAGTCATAAGGAAATCCTTGCATTAACTAATTTAATATAAACAAGAACCTCCAGACTCCATTGACTTGGCTAACACCGAGTTTGCATGTAAAGATGTTCCAAAACCTAAAACACCTAAGCTCATTTTCCACAGATATATGTGCAGTGATTCCACAAAATAGAAGCTTTTCAGAAAACATTTGACATTTCTTTCCATAATGTATCTGTTTTGATTAGCTGAATGTGATAGTGGAACTGTGTCAGTTTTCACGTTTCTAGCATTTAAACCAAATATTTTAGCTCACAAGGATGGGAGCTGCTCTGTGGGGTATTTCTGTGGCAGGTGGCAGCCTGCTTTCTTTCAACACACACCATGCATGCATACATTAAAAAAAAGAAAAAAAAAAAAAGAGAAAGCACTGAATAAATTCCAATTTGGCATGATTATGTGATATGTGGCCTTGTGTTCATGGAAACTCTCACCTATTGGCACTTGCAATTTTAGTATCGTGTAATTAAATTGATTTTTTTGTCAAGTCGGTTTTAAACTATGTCTTTGAGGTAAAAGGCCAGTGCATTAATCCACTGTGGTATTTATTATTTAAATACTAATCAAGAGGTCAATTAATGTTTTCATTGCTTTTGCAAATGAGTAATGGAGTACTGTTCAGAGCTCTTGGGAGAGTCTACTGTTAAGTAGGAATCCAATTTCATTCCTTCTTTTCAAATGGCCCTAAATGTATTTATTATGCAGCTCTTACCTTTTTTGTAAGTGACTGGAGTGTTTCATGTGAGCTCTAATCCCTACACTGCACATCCAAAACCTTCTCAAATATTCTAGGATTCTATATTTTCACTTTGCAAGTCCATATCTATTTCCCTATAAAAGGGTGTGATGAATATACAGCTGATTTAAATGCATGAATGAAAGTTCCTCCCTGTGCCAGACGTGAACCAGGAAGTTTCTATTTGATTCATAGTATCTATAATATTGAACAGAAGGGAAATTAAGTCAGCAAGGAACGATTAGCCCCTTTTCCAGAATTGATTTATGTGTATGGGAAAAGAGGGTTTGATATATACACTCCAGTGTTTACTAAACATCTATATAAGCTCAATTTCCCCCACTCATTAGGGATAATATTATTTAATGCATTTTGTGTTAAAGCAAGAATTTCCATTCCTTTATCCTAGGGGAGTCAAGCTTGCACAGCTACTTCATCACATAATGGAACTCCACACTGCTATAAAGTGATTTTGGTGTGATGTTCTTCTCCTCATGGTTGTCTGTCTCACAATAAAGTGTAAAAATCTTTTGTCCCCAAAGAGTATTGGTTATCCCAGCTTGGAGCAGAGATGCCAGATGTCAGCACAGGAGAGGAACAGGTTAAAGCTCTTCATCTTTAGCACAGTCTTCCTCACAGTCTCTATGGCATCTGTTGCTTTTTGCTCTATTTCCTTTGTTCTCTTGTGCAAAGTAGAAAAATCAGATAGACAGACACTAATACCACCTTCTGTGAAGAACCATAGAGAACTTTTGAGGAAGTGATACCTAATTTCTTCCTGCAGCTGCATTTGGGAACAAGGTTGATTGGCCAACTAAAATCTCATTTCATTACTGCCTCTAATTTATACAAGCAAAGAAAAGATATAGGGAATGGCCTAGAATCTCTTAAATTGTTCAAATGCATTCTTCAAGTTAGGTCTTTTATATGATTTTGATAAATTGGGCAGTTAGACTTGATATTTTTTATCTAAATGAGTAACAATAAGTAAATGACAAGCAAAAATTGCTTCTCTGTAACATTTTAGAGATCAAAATTATTTTTTAAAATCCAGTAAAGTACAGTTTAGAAGCCATCACTATTATACTGATAAATAAATCAAGCCCAGAAACATATAGCTAGAAGTGAGAGTTTGGGAAGAATTTTAAGTATTTTAGCCCCTCAGAATATAACCTTTACTGATGCTGTTTTACACTACAATGACACAACTCTGACTTTCAGAAGGCTGGAAATTATTTCTTTATTTTTGGGATGTGTCTCCCTTATATACTATTTTACACAGACCAATCTGATTGATGACAAAAAGACAAATCTCTTCAATCACATTGGCCAGACTAGAGGGGCATCAAGAAGTCCCTCCTAGGGAAAGGAATGAAAATATAGTATAGTTACAAAAACACTTCTCTTGTTTACAGAAAATTCCCTGGGAAAAGAATTTCAGAAAACCAAAACATCTCAAGCACGAAACCAGGGCTACACTTTTACCATAGTAGAAAAGAGAGTAGATGCAAGCATGACCCTTAACAAAAGAAATGGGAAAAACCCCACGAACACTGCAGAGCAGGAAACATGACTGAGCTCTGCACTTATATTCAAAGAAGACAGAAACTTTCCTTTGTGAGCTTTGTGTAAAACAAGCCCTCTTGCTTAAGTGGAGTTGCAGACTGTCTGCCTCTTTTTTGACCTTGCTCATCCCTGATGTATGAAGTGCCAGGCGAGGTGCTGAAATGCAAATGGGGCTCCAAAGGAGGGTCACGTCTGCGTGTGGGATGCCGGGAGCTTCAAAGGGGCTCTGAGAGCAAATCCAGCACAGAAATCCAGCATTGCTGCTCCTCATCAGGACAGGCATGCTCTCAAGGCAATCAGGGAGGTTGTCTATCACTTAGCAGAGGGAGTTAATTGGCAGTTCTTCACATCCACTTGAAGGAGGGCGCTCAATAATAGGATTTTCTGTCTTCGTGGAAGGGATGAAGCTTCATCACTGTGCAACAGATTTTTTTTTTCCATTGGATTTTTATCTGGGACTGATGCTTTGAAGTCTAGGGTCCTGCTGTCAGGCTTATTTCTTTTATTGGCTCTTGCTCCCTTTCAGACTAAAGCAACACAAAAAATTGAAACGGACCATTTTATTTTTTATTACTAATGTATTTTTCACAGTTTTTAAGCTTCATATTCAAAGATTTGTTCTCACAGGAAAAGAATATCATGTTCAATTTATATCACAGTAAGACCCAAAAGCTTACTTTCAGCCAAGTGCAACATGATGCTCTTAAAAAGACAATTTACAATATTTCCAACAGTTCTATTTCTGAGTGTGCTGAATGCTTGGCCAAGACACAGTCTGACAAATGAGGTTCAGAATATGACTACTGTTAATTAGAGGCTGTTAACAACTGAAGAGAAACATGTGGTACCAATGCTTCAATGCCAACAGAGGGAAGGGCTTCCTATGTGGTGCACAGGGTTGCAGGGTTGCACTGGTTCCCTGAGCAAGTCTATTGTTGTTGGCACCCATGCTGGAGGGACAAATATGTCCTGGGCTGAGTGCAGGCATGGAGCCATCCCAACAGATGGCTTCTGTTGTGGGTACAGAGTGAGTGTTGTGTGCAATATGTCAGGGCACTGATGCCCACTTATGACAAGTGAAGTGTCTGCTTCACCTTGATTCTCCATGCTGCCATTAACTTGATTCTCAAGTCAATCCATTTGAAAACCTGTTCATAGAGAGATTTGTAGTATTCCTGGACTTGGCGGAGAGCTGGAGAGGCAAGAGGGGTAATAATGACAATCCCATCATCACCTTTCAGCCTTCAGCTAGAAGAATCCAGTGGTACAAGCCAAAAAAATTTTGGTAGGCCTGCCAAGGTTTGTAAATATGTCATGGAGGGGAGGAAACTGTGTGACAGACCCTGTGCTTGAACAAAAATCACATGTGGACAATTGATTCTCTGGTGCTTTAAATTGAGAGAGCTTTTTGAGTAGCTGTGGCAGAGCAATTCTAGACACTGGAGGTATTTTAGCTGGATGTGCTTATGCCCCAGTAAGAAAAATACTATACTGAAAGTATTATTCTTGATGTTTTGTCTATTTACCTGCTTCACAGCAGAGAGTAATATAATGCTCCTTGGGAAAAAAAAAAAAAAGTCCCTAAAACTGAGAATGGATAAGTTATTTTCCTTAATATGATGATAACTTCAGCTTTCTTTCCAATTATGCAGTAATTGCACAGTGCTATTGACCATGAATAACACATGACAGCTCATGGCATAGGAACAAATGGCTTCCTGAACCACCAGATCAATGAGGTCTGGTTTCATAAGAATTTGCCTCTTGCCTTCTTCTCCCAGCATTCACATTGCCACAATTTGGTGCTGGCACTTGTTGTGCATGGTGTAATGCACCCTCACCAGTTCTCCTACAGTGTTCCTTGCACATCAAACACTCAGCTCCCTCCTGTGCCTCCCTTTTACCATTTTGGGGATGTGGGCTGGCCAAGAGTCAGTCTGGGCATGGAGGCAGCCTGCACATACAGATCTGTTCCTTTGTCAAGCAGTCCAAACAGAATGGGACCTGCCTTCTGGAGAAAAAACCAGGATCTTTATCCTCTGTCAAATTTAGTTGACATACAAATGTTAAAAGCAGGACTGCAATCACAGAAGTTTTGTTCATGTAAAAATGCAGACAAACAAAGACTGCCTTTGGCCCTAAATCTAAAATATTTATATTATTTTTTATGTATTATTCCACCTTTGAAGCAACTCAACATTCCCTTTTTTCTTTGCTAGTTAACATGCCATCATAAACATTTCATTGACTCAAAAATGTCTGATTATTATGGTTTATGTTCTGTACAGAAGCAGTCCCTGACTCTCTTCCTTTGCTTTTCAACAGAGATTTCCTAGAAAAGGCTGAAGAGCAGTGTTAGGGAGGCCTTGGGATATACAGTATATTGTGATTCTGAGCACTTATTCCATTTTCATTACTTATGTCTGCTTTCCAAACAAACTCTCTGTCATATAACAAAATGTAATGTACCTTTAATAAATATTTTCCTTTCATTTAGATTCTATTTGCTCCAATGTGCAACAATTGCAACCATCATTTAAAATGAGGTTTTCCTTCAGAAGGAGGAATATAAGAGTCTCTTTCCTATTCAGTTGGAATTATACAGATCATAAAGTCAAGAAAAAATGGAAATCAAATTAAATTGTGAAACACAACCTTCTTGTGAACCCTAGTAATTCATTGCTTGTGGAGATCATTCTTATTTAACCAGACCTCAAGAGAGAGCACTCCAGAGACAGAATGTAAAGCTCTTTTCTGTATACGTTGCTATACATGATGCTGTATAAAACTTAATATTAGATTGCCAATAGCTTGTTGAAGTCTGAAGGGACAGAAGATGTTTTTTGATGTTTTCTGATGTTTGTTTCACTTGAGAACCTTATTCTTGGTTTCTGTTGATTCTGTCTGATGTAGGGCAGCTACATCAGGAAATGTTCTACTCTCTGAGTTCTAAACAAAGGTTACTTGGGAAACCTTTGTCATGTATTTGTCCTACCATTTTATATGATTATCTATGAAAATCATGTTTAATATTTTTCACATAAATAGCCACGCATTTCTCCATCCACTGTAACACTTAAAATGCTCAAACCAAATACAAATCCATTCATTCTGACATACAAAGGAACAACATCCATTTAATCTTTGATTTCTGTTTATGTTTACTGTTCATCAATGGAAATGTATTTCTGTAATGCAGTCATCTGTGAAATTCTACATGGTTTAGTCCATAGCTTCATTTGTTTAGTCTCCTGGACCAATAATGTACGTGTCTTGTAAAAAAGTGGAAGTGTGAAAATTAACTACTCTAAAACCTTATTCACCTTGCACAGAGGTTATTTATTTAGGTCTTTCTACTTTGTCTTCCTTATTTTTATTCTTTTTTCCTAACCATCACCTGTATTTCAAGAGGAGAAATCTTATTTTTTTTCCAAGACAAAACTGTTACAGTTTACCAGCTGAACAGATTTCTGGGCATTAATTCCACCCCACCCTCAGAGGTTGCTAAAGGAGTAGAGAACTGGTAGCTGAAGAGTGAATGAGATGTTCACTACTTCAGTCAGACAACTAATTACTCTTATATTTGCACACCTATCTTGGTAAAATTCTTATTGATTTAAATCCAACTAGATCTATTTCTGCTGGTTTTGCTATTCAATATATTTGAGGAAGAAGTGTGGAGTTTGCAGAGGTCAGATCCAGAGTTAGATGGAACTTTAGGCATGGATTCATATAAACCTTTGTGAGGCTTAACCCTTCCTTTGAGCAGTACTGAGTAAAGAACTGGTAATCAAAAGCAATACCCCCTGAATTTCTGGCCACTTGGAACTGAACCACATCTCCATAAACAATTGTGAATTCATTTGTAACTCTATAGGTTAGAATAATCAATATAAATGGGACCATGGCATTTAGTAACACACATGCAACGCTTTAATATGGAATAATTCAAGACAGCACTTGGCAAAGATCAACAGGCCCAATCTAACTAAATTTACCCATGCCAAAGGGGGTCTTTAATGAGATTTGGATGACACTTTTGCCAAAATAATGCTTCATCTACTGGCATTTCATAGAAATCATAACGATTTCCCAAAGATGTAAAAAAAAAAAAAAAAAATTATATCCTTGTGTTCAGCATTCTATTTTTTTCAACTGCTTGATAAAAAAAAGAAAACCCCAGGATTTTATTGAAAAATTCTTGTGTTCTTACTTTTTTAAGTGGCAGCTAATAATACCAGCCCTTCCATATTCCTCTCACTTGAACACAATGAAAACCTCTGGGGAGATAATTTAAGAAAATGAATGATATGGACCTTCCACATAAAATTCTGAATATCCTGAACGGGCTTTTTGAAAGAGATTTTTGATATATATCAGGCATTACAGTAAAATGTCTTCAGTGAATTAGAATTTTCCATCCTATCACACTGAGAGCCATGCAATGTGTAACAAAAAGGTATTATGCTTGATTTGGTAGCCATGAGGAACTTGCATCTATCAATCACAGATGGACTGAATACAACACACACACCAGGCACCTTTGGGGAACATAAAGCTGTGAAATGTAGTTAGAGTGTAGCAGAACAGTTAATTTCTACTATTTTAGTATTATATTCCCAGGGTGTCTTTAGACAATCATTCTTTAAAGGAAATTTAATTGTTTCAAATCTCTTATGATTCTTGCTCGTACATGAAAGGACACATTGAAAATAAAAACAATTTCAGAATGACACAAAGCTACTGCTTTTATTCTGTGGCACTATTCTTGGCTTCTTATTTGAATATTATGTATTTAACTATTTAGTTTCTCTGCCAGAGGAGGTAATTGTGTTGCCCATAGGTAATTTAAATTAGAAAGAACACACATAGGAAATAATTCTCAGATTATGTAAGCATTGAAGGCATGCTGGCCTAATTTTTTGCATCCTTAAGTTTTGTTAAAAGACCTTTCAGTGCTAAAACACTGAAGGATGAGCTTCAGTGGAACTATTTTAAAGAATATTTGTGTGGTAGGTCTGTTTATTGCATTTAAAATGAAGAAAAATAAAATTTTCATATTTTATTTACTAAATTACATTAAATTAACAGAGTTTATGTTTTTCTTATATATATATTTTATATGTTCATAAATAGTATTTTACCCTTTCACTTAAAAACCTTGATAATGAAATGTATAAATTGTTATAATCCATCATAGATAAGATACTTATTCTTCACTCAGATTATTTTCTGAATGCTCTTAATCAAGGAATTCATTGATTTGGAAAGGAAAGTAAGGTGTGTTATTGTTTTCATTATGTATCTAATATGATCGACTAATAGATTCCATTTTAAAGAAAATGCATCTGCTGTGGAAAATTGTTTTTCCATTTCTGTCTCAGGGAAGGAGAGTTTATTGTGCTAATGGTAGCATATTTTATGTATGTCTATTAATCTACTATCCTTGCATGAATAAAGGAGCATATTTGTAAAAAAAACACCAAGAAAAAAAGAAATAGAGAAGATCTACTATTAGATGAATCAGAGTAAGATTTCATTTCTCAAAAGAAGGTAATCTTTTCTAATTCCCTGAAAAACTATTTAAATGAGATCTCATTAGCCTCAGTGATTGGTGCTCAAGGTGTGCTGCTAGGTTTGCTAACCTTTTGATGAAATCCCTGGAGGTCCCTGACCTAGTTCTTCTGTGCTGACCATCTAAAATATGTTCTGATGCTGCTGTTGTTAAGGTAGTCCCAGCACCACTATAATTAGTGAGCCTTAAGCTATTTAGAGCTTGAAAAGACAAGAAACCATTCATATGGAAACTCACACCTTTGGTGGTGTCTTTCTAAATGGAATCAACAATCACCGGGTGCAACCCTGGGAGTTTTTAACATACCTTAGAAGATTAATTTCCTATTTAACTCTCTTACTTAAAAAAACCTTGATGTTTATAAATACAAAATATTACATAGACAAAGCAGAGTTAGACATTCCTAATAATGGTGCAAAGAAAGGACATGAGAATAGTAATTGACAGCATTTTTACAAATCCAATTGTTATTTAACACTGCTGGGAACAAAAGATATACAAATACTATGAAGGTATTTGAATTTTGGTAGGTATTATGTATGTTGGAAAGAAGTAGTCATCTCTAGCTAAGTAAAAAAGAAGTCCCTCTAGGCTTTTTTTTGAGCAATGTCACTGAACGTTACAGAAAATTCAAGTCAAGTTATGGCTTGTGTATCAACTCGATTTATATAAACAAACAATCATAGAAGGGTTTGGGTTTGAAGGCACCCTTAAGATCATCATCATAAAATTCCAATCCCCTGCCATGGGCAGGGACACTAGAGCAGGTTGCTCAAAAACCCCATCCAGACTTGCCTTGAACACTTCCAGGGATGGGGAAGCCACAACTCCTGTTTGTAATAGACCAGTGTGTTCTGAAAACATAGATAAAGAAACCTGGAAATCAGATGACTGCATACAATATTTGTCATGCCATGAGTCTTAATAACTTCTCTAATTGCACTTCTATGGAATACGAAAAAAGTATGAAAAACATCCAAAGTGTTCCAGTCCTCTACAGTTTCACCCCCAGACTCTCATTTTCCCACTAAGATGCCAAAGTCACTGACTCAGAAGGAAATGGTGACTAAATAAATTGAAAGGAGCCCATCTGCAAGGAAAACACCAGCTAATTGCTCAAGCTCTTCTCCACTGCTGCTCCATTACAGTAGAAGAGGCAAGTGGCCAGTGGGTATTTGCAGTGCTTCACTCACTGATTTCTCTGTAAGATGAAAAGAAATATAAGATCCCACTTATATGGAATATTTCACTTCATTCTAAACTACAGGTTATTTTACAAGAGGCTGGGTATAATCCAAGTTCTTGTCCTGAGTGTTTGAGTGCTCTAATACAGCCTTGGATGTTCTTTATCCCTACTGGAAAAGACAAATAAAAAAGCAAACCAAAATCTCTGATTAAGAAACGCTCCATACCTCACAGAACAGGACTTTCCACTATCATGGTAAAAAAAGAAGGGAAGTATATTTGAGAAACTGCTAGAGAACTTAGGGCCCTGTGTTGTTCTAGTTGGACCCATTCTCTCAACTCAGGTTTAAGTAATTTTTTTAATCTTCCCATGGATAATATTTACTGAATCCACTGCTTGCTTAAATAATTCAACTGCAGTTGGATGGGCATTGGATCAGTCTTACCATGAACAGATGTGTTATGGCTAGAGGGAAATTAATATAAGCAGCAAGATGTTGTAGTGAATCATAATTTCTCACTATATTCGGCTCAAGCTGTGTCCTGAAGGATGTACAACACTTCCTAGCACTGTGTGCTCTGCCAGCAGCACTGCAGAGCACATCACAGGGACACAGTTTTGGGAATGCTAACTCAGCCTTTTCAAACTACATCCCTTTGATACACTTGTCTGCCTAAATACAGCCGTCCTTGCTTTGATCAGGCTGCCAAAATAACTGTGTCGTGACGCTCTTTCTTTATCTCAGTTCAGCTTCTGGACAGCAGATTTTAAGAGCATCTGCAGCTACAAAAAGACCTTAACCTTAATACAAGTGCATTTCCCAACAAAGTGAGTAGAAAATTCATAAAGATGCCATATGGGTGTTACAAAAGAATTAATTATTGAGATTTAAAAGCTAGATTCATTCACTCTTCAGAGACAACTTTTGTAGACCCAGAGAAGAAGGAGATCTCAACAGGTATATTCTTTCTAGGTATTATATTTACAGTCAAGTGGGTTTAAAATAGAAATAAATCATTTATCCTCTCTATTCTGTTCTCCTCTGAGACCCCACTCTCTTGATATTTGTAGCTGCCCTGGTTTGGATCGATACTCAGCATGTAGAAACAGAAACAAGCTATCCTGAAACATTTGTGTGTATACAGCTGGATAAGCCTATAACTGACATATTGACTTTATATATAAATTAATTATTTTATAAAGCACATGAAATATAGAGGCATATTCTAACACACTAGCATGGCAAAAGAACATCCCTCTCAATAACAGGGCTCTGTAACTCCAGCTTGTGCTCCTGTAAACAGCTCCTAATCTTGGTGATGTTTTCCATCTTTTCCTGGAAAGGAAATGCCTCTGCATTCTGGACTTCTTGGGCAGACAAACAATCTTGCTGCTCCTCACATCTTACAAGTTTTAGTTTTTCAAGGAACCTTTTTGGCCAAGGAACCAGTTATCTTCAGGTAGGTTAAGATCTACAAAGCTTCCTTTTTTCGTGAAAGTTTTTACATTATAGGATCACAGACGGTTTGAGCTTGGAAGGGACTTGCACAGTTGATCTTGTCTAGTCTCTTTTCTCAAGCAGGGCCACCTATAACTGTGTGCCCAGGACCATGCCCAGGTGGCTTGGTTGATTATCTCCAAGAATGGAGACTCCACAGACTCTCTGTGAAGCCCCTGCCAGGTGTCAGCCATGCTCACATGAAAATGTAAAAAATCAACACATTGTGATTACTGAGAATTTTAATTGTTCCCCAAATCTTCAGGTCTTGCAAAGCCCTCCAAATACATGTGTGTGTATCAAATCCTGAGTGTGATGTCTATATCTTCTCTCTTTTAAAATTTCATTTGGTTTTTTACAGAGGGTTTATTTAATTACTTGTTGCATAATATCTGTTTTTTTATCATGCTCTGCATATTTTTAATTAATTCTTAATAAAGACAGAAATAGAACTACTTATATGTTTGCATCTAAATTTTGCATAAAATTCCAGTCAACTTATGGGTGATGCTGTGTGCTCAAGAACTGAAAATCGTTTGAGTACATATTGCACAGCAGTGTTCACAGTATTCCCACAGATTTCTACAGTATATTTCACGGGTAAGTTTCCTACTTGATCCATCTGATAATGGTCTGGATGTTGTAATTAAACAGCTGGAATTTTGAAGGAAAAATAACCCTAAAGCCATTTTCAGCCTCCTGTGATGTACTTACCATCCATTAAAAATGGTCTATAAACTCTCTGCAACACTCGAACACTGCACAGTAGTTTTTCCAAGTGAAACAGGCATCTTCCTTCCCACCTGACTTTTATGCTAAATTTGCCTTTTGAGGTTTTGGAAGAAATCCATAACACTAACTTTGTAATCACTTGATCAATAAATTCCTTTTACCTTCTTTTTCCTTTATCTTGAGCTTCTTGTCAAAGCTTATAATTTCCATTGATGGAAAGACTGAAATAATGTCCACTTGTTTTTAATGAAAAAATAGACTAATCTACACATTAAATGATGAAAGGCCTCATTACACACCAGAGCACAAGTAAACTACCTTGCTGAAATGGAAGAAATTATACTTTGCTATCAAAAGTTTAAATCTACTGAAAAGTGATTTGGTCTCCCTTGGGCAGTACTTACTCCTAACAGAAAAAGCAAAATTTTATGTTTGGTTTTGCACTACTCCAGAAACAAGACAGAGAAGATTGTTCTGCTAAAGATTAGACAGAAATAAATACAGAAAAATGATTTTTCTGTGGTTTTTTTGAGCAGTTAAGTTGTGAATGTATGAGTGGGCAGGTTATTCCAAGTTTAGCTGAAATGCAACCCTTCTTTTCCTGATGGTTATTCAGAAACAAACCATGAAATTACAGAAATAAAATTAAAGAAAAAGGAAAGAGGATGAAAGCAACTGGATCTTATTGTCTCACAAGGACCATCTGATGGGAAGAAAATGAAGAGTCAAAGTAAAGACAGAGAATCTAATAAAAAAGCTAGTGGTTTGGAAGAGATTATTTCAAAGTACTCACAGTTAAAAACCCCAGGATTCTGCTTATATTTAGGAGTGAAAAATAATTTGGTATTTTCTGCAATAAAGAAAGCAGCAATAGAGTTTTAGTAGTAGTTTTTTCACTACCTCTTAGGAAGTATTAGACAAAAGCCCTATAAACAATATGTTCTCCAGTAAATTGTACCACAGGAAAACATCTCCCTCTTATACAAGGGTCACTGAAAATCAATACAGTTCTTTCTAAAAAGCTCTCTGCAATGTTTTAACACTAACAGGTGATGGTTCAACTTGTTACGGTTTATGGATAACCAACACATGAGAATCACACACAAAACACTGAAAATAACTGGCTGGCAGCACTTCCAGAGGGATCTGACAAAAATAACTCCAGATCTTCTGATAGATGTTGACGCTAATACATTAACTCTGCAGTTAAAAACTGTGCAAACAGGGGAGATCAATTTTGATGGGAAATCCTAAATCGATTTGTGTTTTTAGACTCTCATGAATTGGGTTCAACACCATCTCCCACAAAATTCCTGTATCCAAGAAGGGATGTTATGGTCTGGATGGGTGAACCACCAGAGGAGCAAAAACTTGATGATACACCCCATCAAAAGTTAATAGAAGTTGAATTGAAATGGGTTGAAGTTTTCGAGACCCAGCTGGGTGAAGCCCTGACCAGACTGGTCTGACCTCATACCTGATCCTGCTTGTTTAGCAAGCTGGACTTGAGACCTTCAATCACTGTTTCCAACCTGAATTAGCCTGTAAATCCATATAGTAATTATTATGATAAATAACCAAAAGTGCTAATATCTAAATTATAGAAAATACATTTCAATGTTTTTCCTTTCCTGTACTACTCATGAGAGTGCATTATTGTAGACACAATAAATTAATGTTCTCATCTATGCAGGGCATTTCACTGCCGTGCATTTAATATAATCATCTGCATTACTAACTTCCTGCTTCTTTAAATAAAACAATTTGCCTGGCTAAAATCAAAGACTAACTTGTCTAACACCCTGATGAAGATGGGGAATGATGTCCTCTTACCTTGCTCATCCTGTGATAATTCATACTCTTTTGACCTAGTGGCAGAAATTTGCACTTCAGAACATCTTCACAAATTGCTTTGCATACTTAATTCACTGAACTGACAGCAGAGTCTGAGGATAATTTGCTCTGTCTTTGCTCTTGCTAGGAGGCCCTCAGCAGAAAGCCTCTCATCAGCTCCAGGGGTTCCTGTCTGTGACAGCCCAAATGGAAAAGAGAAACTATAATGTGCTGTGAATGCATTTTATTTTGATTTTACTTGTCTTCTAATTAATTAGGAACACATGAACTCAAGATTAAAATGCTCATCCTGGGGAATCAAACCGAGCAAGCACAGCCTCTCACAGCTTATCACAAATTTAAATATTTGGAAAGGAGATTTTGAACTTCTGGCTGAGAAGTGCTCTAGAATCTGCTCCTGCATCACATCCTAAATTTCTGTCCCAAATTAACTAAAGCCCATTTTTTCACTGCTTCATCTTTTGTCAAGGGATAACACGAATAAAAGCTTAGAATCCCCTACTATAAAAGCCCAGACTCTGAGAACTGTTTGAAGATAGGCTATTTATCAATAACTGGATTTCTACAAGTTGAATAAGCCACATGCTTTTTTTTCTATTTAGAAATAGAAAATTAGCCTTCTACAAGGCTGAAAACAAATGCAGTCACATCTTCCTTTCATTAAGACCTCCATCAAAATAAACTTTATATTCCCCAACTATTTTAAAAGCTCTTTCCTGCACCTTCTCAAGCTCAAATTCATCCTCTTGAGATATGGTTGTTTAGAAAAATTTCTAGCACCTCAACTATATAGAGACATTTACTGCAGCTAAAGTCAGTATTAGGCAAATATTTCATGCAATATTTTGGCTCTCATTGTTTGAGAAACATTGGTGATTGCCCTGCCTTCTGTTTTAATAAAAACTCTGCTTTGAAGTATAACACAATATTTGGAGGAGGAGATTTTCTATTAGCTTTTTCATAAAAATTGGCAGTGCAAGATTTATGTAAGTGGGAGTAGTTGTGCTCCAATTTTGCTAATATGAGTTTTGATTAAATTATTATTGCTTTCATACCAGTGTTGCCAGATCTCATTGAAAGACAACCCTGTTGATTGTGTTATATTTACATTTTTATTTTAATACACATTTGTTTTTACAAATCCTCAGTATCTGTGTCAGAAGACTGCCTGCAAAGAGAAGGATAAAACTGAAAGGACTTTTCTGACAGTTTAGATTGACAGAGAGCTCTGCTGATAGACAAGAGCAGGGGGGGTTATTCCTTTTTTATTCCTTTTTCTTTTTTTTTTTTTTTTAATAGGCATAGCAGTACCCATCTGTTCATGGATTGAGAGTGCAGATGTACTCTAAGAAGTAACTTTGGAAAATTGGTATCATGGGGCTTTGTGTTCATTCTCCCAGTGACTCAAGAGCACACTTGCTCAGTTAGCAAGTTTTAAAAAATAGACTGGGAAAAAGGTTTTAACTGCAAGCTTTGTACATATCCTGAGATGTAAACGTCCAGCTGAATCCTACTGTGTAATACCACGAGCAATAAGGATTCTGTAACTGCAAAAAAATTAATGTTGCTGCTATCTGACCTGGAGGTTCATTGAGCCCTGTCAGATGTTTGTTGGTTCTCCAGTGCAAACAAGTGTTTGTTTTTCTCCACAGGTGGTTGCCAGGATGAACACAGTGCAAAATGAGATGTGCCAATAGCTCACTTGGAATTCTTGCATGGAAATAGGATTTTTGTTCAGACATCTGTTTTGCTCAGACATCACTAGCTACCTGCTTCCCATCTGAAATTACAGCTCCAAATCAAAAATATCCACACTCTGCAACCTAGACCTTCATCTGTCACTTTTTGCAATCCATTAGCCAAACTGCTTTTGCTGTGTGTTTTTTCCCCCCAATATTGATCTTTCTTTCTGACTTACACAAAAGATGATAATTTAGAAGGAATATCAGATAGTAAATATTTCTTTCCAACATTTTTATTTTTCATCCTGTTGCATATCACAGCTTTTTCTCCTCTCCCCTATTCCTATCAGCCACTAAATCTGTATGTACATTTACTACCTCTATTATTCTTAAAAAAATGTAAAACATGCTCTCATTTCTCACAGAGTATTAGTTTAGATTTCCACCTTTGACATCAAAGAAAATTTTTTGAACATGTTTTCTGAACTACCACTTTTCAAAACAAGCACCCTATAATATATAGCATAACCTATGCAAAATTACTGGACTAGAGGAAGAAATGTCTCACACATGGCCATGAAATGAAGAGGGATTTTCCCCTCCATTTCTTGAAATGCTCTCCAAGGCCACCCTGTCCTATTTCACATGGGACAAGCAGTGGTCCATTAAGAACAATTCTCCTGACGACATAACAACATAGTAGCAAAGAAGAAAGGCAATGTGAGAAAAAAAGGAGTGTTCTGTTATGCAAAAAAATACCACCACAGTATTTTCATGATTAAAATCAGGGGGAAAATAATTGAAGACTGATTTCAGGTCTCAGTTGGGAAGCACAGGGTTTCTTTGCATACTGGAAGAGTTGTCTGAGAAAACTAGGAGTAAAAAAAGTATTTGGAAATATGCCTTTAAAAAGCTATGAGGTTACTCATGAGGAGTGGTGATCCTTGCCTGCAAATGTTTGACTCTACAGTGTTAATTTAACAAGCCACCCTTCTGGTCTCTGCAGCACAAGCGACACTCTGTGATCTGTTAAATGATCCCCAATATTTATGTCACAGTTGATTTAACAGGAAATGTGCTACTTCCTGGGATATCCTGCATGCACACACTTCAATAGCACAGCACAATGCAATCTCAGAGATTAGTCTGCAGCCACTGATTATGTGGAAAATAACTGAGGTTCATACTTGACACCTACTGCCTATGTTGGGGGAGGAAAAAAGAAGCCTGTGAGCCAAGAGGAAACATTTTCTTTATTATTCAGGCTGGCATGCCATGCCACATGTGATGTCTGATGTGGAAATATTAATTACTTTAGTCTTTTCTTGAAAGTCTGCTCTAACAGTAAATATTGAATGCAGAAATGTATTTAATAGCTTTAGTCGAGATGGTTTTATCCTATGCTCTTCAGGTTCCCCTACTCCCTGCTGCAGAGTTGTGGTTCTCAAAGCTTCTCCAGGACATCACTCAACACATCATCTGCTCCATTTAGTGATTAAATACAAGCCCTTCTCTTAGAAACCCTCATTTTTAAAAGAGATTTCCTTCTATGACCTTTTTTCTTCCCTACATTCTCCATCCCCTGAGTTCCTCCATTATCCTATTCAGATGATTTTCCATATTTTTCCTCTGATATACAGTAGGAACTCTGCTAGATCTTTCTCCTTGCTTCCCTTCCTCTTTTGTTTGGCCCTATTATTTTCTCCAGGATTTAAATTTAAAACAAACAAACAAACAAACAAACAAAAACCCAAAAAAACCACAACAAAAAAACAACAAAGCACACACAAAACCAAAGCAAACCAAACAACCAATGATGAGTTGCTTTAGGGTTTCTTTCCTCTCTAAAATAACTGTCTAAACAATAGCTTGCTCTGACATCTGCACAGCCTAAACCTGACAAAGAATGGAATTCCTACTTGCATCTTCCTTCCACTCCCCTGTCTTCCTTGGGTGATCAAATTAAATTTCATTATATACTCTCATGCCTATTACCTGGTTTTCCTTTCTGAACTTAGATCCAAGCTGATGGGGATGTGAAATTACTTGCAATCATTTTTAGGTATCTACATCACTGCTAGTCATCTGAAGACCCCTTAAAGTCTATAGAAAGAGAAGCAAGCATGCTCATGCAGCATTTCAGAAAGCTGCTTTGAGTGCCTTCCTCAGGACAAATTAAATACAACACAAAGTATCTAACTCATACTCTTTTATCCTATTGAATCTCACTGTGATTTGGTCTGTTCTTTATGCATATGGTTTGAATAGCTATTTAGATTTTTGTTGTTACATATCTTAACAATGCAATTATTTTCCAATCTGGCCTTGACACTTTAGAACTGATCTTTTATGAAGGTGCAGACAAGGTGCTCTTCCAGCCTCATTTCTTTAAATTGACAGAGTTACAGTTACAATTCTTAACTTTTTTAACCCCAAATTCTTTGGTGAAACAATCCAGCTACATCTAACATCTTTGCTGCCTATGGAATCACATCAGCTTTTAGAGGTTTTTTTATTCTTTAGTGGTATTACATATGCAAGAAAAAAACCTTCTTATAAACTCCTTTGGTCTAATACTATGTCATATGGAACAATACTCAGTGGTTGAACTTCTTTTCTTGGTTCTGTGGTTTATTCAGCCCCTATCACTGCACATTACAAATGCCTTTTGAAAGCAATTATCTTTAACATAGATGCATATAAAGCTTCTCCAGTTGTGTCTACAGTTAATAACTATTAATAATTGTTTTGATTATAAAACCCTGATGATCTAATAAAAGTGTAACACCTACTGTAATAACTAAAAAAATCTAGAGTTCAGTCCTATAACATACTGAGAATCATGAGAAATCAAATAGAAGTTAATAATTTCCTTGTTGTAATAATTTTGAAATGTATTAACAACTTGAAATTTATCTTAAACATTTTGGGTTATTGTATCTTCTAGCCCCCCTGAAACAGATGTGTTTACTGTTTGGCATGAGCTTACTTCTCAGCTCAAGTGCTCATATCCACAGTGGAGACAACAAAATCTAAAGGATAGGAAAGAATCTCCAGGTTTAGGAGAAGAAATAATAGTGATAAAGGAGGCTTTAGGAGAACACATGAAACCCTCCCTACAAGTTATGTACATCCACTTAATAACAGTGCATAACAACTGCAAATATTCACCATGAAAAACGTCTAGGGAAAGAAAAAGATGTAGGAAAAAGTTATAATCTTTAATTCTGAAACTTCCCATACAAGCAAATGCTTTGCTTCTATACCTTGCAGCTAAATTTATATGAAATGGGAGGAAGATGTACCCTGCAGATGCGTCAGTGCTCTCGATATAAGCAGAAAAGTACAATCCTGTGTACTTTTTACAGCATTTATCAACTTGCATGGGTTTTGTCCATTCAGGCACCACCTCAAGATAGATACACAACTGAAAAATAAACTGTTCTTTATTTCACCCCTGGGTCCAGACATCTTGGACTTAATCCAAGCGATTTTAGGAGAGAGTCAGAGGTTTTACAGTACAAACAAGCTTCTGGAAAGATTTTCCTTTTGGAGAATAGAATTCTAAAGGTAAGAGAGGTCAAAAGTGATCTAAGGAGACTCCTGTAAAATCCATGAATTCATATTAGGTCCATATGAATGAGCCCACAATTAGGAGGGAAAAAAAAAAAAAGGGAACTTTACCTATAAGGTTGCATTGCAATGAAAATTATTTTTTAAATCTCTTACTGATTACTACAGAAACTTGTTGGACTAATTTTAATAAATACCTCAAGGTTTTTCCATATAAACCAAGGTGTACACACCTAATGCTACTGATTACTATTACATAGTAGAGAAAAAATACTGGATCATTAAATCTTTAAAAGTGAAAAGCTTGGTCTTTCCTTCACTTGGCACTCATTCAAATAGAGGCACAAAATCTCTGCTTAAACAAGACCAGCCATCTTCTGGGTGCTAATTTTTTGTTCAGCTTGTGTTTGCCTCTAACTCCATCCTGACTTTTGTGCCTGTTTGGAAACCACCTATTAAAATATGGCCTAGAGTTCAGAAGTGGAGCCTCTGGGGAGCTACTAGACCAGGGGTTGACTTTGTCAGTGCTCTCAAATGCCCCCATTAGCCCTGGAGAGGAAGGTTAAACAGCTGTAATGCCCCTTTCCTGGGGTGCAATGCCCAGCTGCTCCTGTGCACCTTGGAAAGGACAAGGATCCTCGGGGCTGGACAGATGCAGAAGGGTCTGTGCTCTGTTTGGGACATTGTTCCAAGCCCCCAGGCTCAGAGAGGAGGTATTGTCTTAAATACTGCCTTATTTGCCTTAAACACTGAAGCAGGACTGCCTGCAGTCCTTGCACCCTCCACCTGCTATCACCCACATGTCATGGGAGGGCCTGCCTCAAGCCTCCAGCCCCTCTCCAGTGGAAAAAACGATGGGATCTCCCTCTAAATTCTCACCCCTGTTGCTCTTGTGCCTAAGGGGGCATTTGGAGTGCATACAGGGCCCCTCTCCCACCTCGTGGGCAGTAGTGAGGCTGTAACGTGCAGGAATCTGCCTGTAGAGCCCCAGCCCCAGATCAGGGATGGAGGAGGAGGCTGGAGGGTTGCTCATCTCCAGGTAAAACTAAGCCACTTTATTATTAAAAGAGTCTGACTCTCTGTTCCAAGTAAATTAGTGGCTGTTTAAACACAAGAACCAGGGATCATGATTCCCATCCCTGCTTTCTGAAAGCAAAAGTCTAACTTACAGTGAGGAAAAAACCCCACATTCTTTAAGCCATATTATGTCAATACAATGATCCCATATGCATCAGATATGTACATGTGACAAACTTGGAGCATGCAAGGGGAAGAATTGAGAGCAAAATTAATAGGAATATTCAGAATGTGGAAAAGTCTAGATAATCCACATGCAGCAGGATTCATGTGATGTTTTCCTAAAAAGGCATCTATCTTGACTGAGGGGAAATTTGTATTTCTTTACTTTTTTTTAGCTTTTTAGAAAAAAAAAAGTGTTTTAAACTGAAATAAAATTATGTGTCAAGGTTTTAAATCACATGCAGAGATGATTGTGAGGGACAGGTGGTGAAAGCTGCAATCACTGTAAGTGCCATATAACAGGACCTGAAGTTTGATAAATAGACAAGAAATTGCTCTCTCTCTCTCTCTCTCTCTGCTATACCTGCCTATCCTCTTCTTGTACCCTGCAAGACTGTCTTGGTTAGGAATATCTGAGTCACACTGGACCACCAGTAGTTCATGAAAACCCATGACTGCAGCTGAGACTGGGCTGTGGTCAGTGACTCCTGGAGCTGGGTAACATTTCAGGCTGCAGAGGAGTTACAGGATTGGGCTCCTCAGAGATCACTGCTGTATGGTGCTGCTTATTCTGTGGCTTTTCTTATTTGGCCTAGAGACATTTTTCTGTAGTTTATGCAAAGCAGGAGTCAATGAAACACACTCTTCTCCAATCACAGTTTAGCCTCATTTGGGTTTTCTTCCCCGCTGCAACGTATTTTACTTTTGTTTATAACAGAAACAAAGCAAAAAAATCCCCCAAATAAACATATGGAAAAATCCCCCAAATAAACATATGGAAAAATCCCCTTGGTCTTAGGAAACATTTCTTTGAGATGATATTGCCTCACGCGCTAATATATACAGTTCAAAGGAAAATAATGGGTGCATTGTCTCAACAAGGCAAATTTAAACATTTAAATCATTGACATGTACCAACACACACATAAGGACAGTCATCTTGGTTAGTTAAAAGACACAATAATATTTCCCAACAATGCTGAACTTCTAAAGGTGATGGTGAAAGAGAGCCAAGATGATTAAAGGAACGTGTACAGGTGGCAATGGCAGATGCAGGTGGAGAGTGTCAGAAGGAGGCAGTCAGGAATATTTTGGAAAGGTGCACTCTACCTGTGTAGCCCAGCGAATTGTCGCCGTTATCAGAGGTGGGGAGTGGTGTCCCGCTGTCGTTCCCTCTCTCTAGGTCCTCGGAGTCTGTCGGAAACAACACCAGAGCTGCTGATGGGGTCACAGGAGTAACAGCAGTTGCCATTTTGATCACAACACGTCCAGACACAATTAAATCCACACACGACAGCAAGAGCCACAGTGCCAGCGCACGGCACACCTTGTCCTTCCCCTGCCGGAGAGCCACGGCTGGGAGCATGGCCCAGGGTCCCCAAAAAATTGTCCTCTGTCCCCCTCTGTCCACTCTCAGTGTCTCTCTGCAGCCAGCCAGGCACAGTGGCCACCCTGCTAACCAGCCAGCTCAGGCTGCGGGGAGCATATGGGGACGGGGAGGCAGGGGAGCTGAATGCTAGCATTGCTAATTTTCCACCTTATTGTTAATCAAAGCTATTGACTGTGATCACTCCCCATCATCGCTTCATCTCCTGGCAATTACAGACCCAGGGGACTTCACCTCTTTGTGGGGAGGAGGCGGGGGATGACTGGGGCTGAGCACAGAGGGGGCTGCTCTACCTCTGCTGGGAGATGGGGTAGAGCCCTCTTGGAAAAGGCAACAGTTTAGCATCACACAGAGTTAGATGCTTTTTCCCCTAAGAGGTCCTTGCGAGGAATCGCTCCATTTTAATGTGACATTGGAAAAAGAAAAAGAAAGAAGGAAAGCAGCTGGTCAGCTAAACACATAAATGAACACTGTTTTAAGACCCCAAGATAAATTGCTGATCAAAACACCACAAAGCACCACGAATATAACTCATAACGATGAACTGTATAATTCCAAACAAAAAAATAAAATAAAATCCTGTTTGCTCTGAAAACAAAATAGCACAACCCAAAGGAATTTGTCGACAATATCCCTGCGCCTTTTCACTCTCAATGTAAAACTGTTTATTAAACTTAAAATTTATTTTAGTTTACTCTTGATAGTGCACTGTCCAACAGATAATATCTAAAAAGAAACAATAGTATTTTGTTTGGAAGAAAACTTCAAGAAGCAAATGTCTTTGCAAAATTAACACTGCCACAACAATAGGCTGCTTTTTTTCCTTTTTTCTCTGTTGACAGGTGTCAGATAATTTATTAATTATTGCAAAGACATATTTTGCACTCTCAGACATATTCTGGACTTCTATAATTACTGAAAGTGACTGTTCATTTTCAACAAAATCCACACTGGTAAAAATCACTCAGAACTTTCACAAAACACCTAAAGCAACTGTATATGAAGCAGAACTAGAGAAACAACCATAAGTGGATTTCTTTTTACTGGATGCTTAATTTTACTAGCTCAGTCACTGTCACTTTTTAAAATGCAATGCCAAACATTCATTTCTCCTTTTTTTTTTTCTAAGCAATCTTAGAGACAATATCTTTAAAAATCAAAATCTTTTTAATGAGCTACAAAGGAAACATATTAAGAAAACTAAAATCCTCAAGACCAACCCACTCAAGGGGGCTTATTGGAAAAAAATATTCCTTTAGAAAAGTCAATTAAAGGATTGATAGCATGCCTTTCAAAATACTGTCATGCAAATTAAGAAAATAAAAGGCCAAACAACAAAAAGCAGCCGAGCACCAAGATGATGTTTCATCTTGGCAGATGAAAGAAGTGAAATATGTTCGTTTATTGGCCCATTCATCTTTGCTGGCTCACTAATGGCCAATGTCACGTACATCCTTAAAATCTGCCCTGAAAATGGCTGTAGATTGACTGGATCAACACTCTGTTTCTCCAGATTGCTCACTCATTTGCATTCAGGGGTTGATTGGGTCAAAGTTTTAAATTACTGCAGTAAAGGACAGAAGGATGGGACTTTTTATTAATTTAAGTGGCAGAGGCTGTGCCCACATTTTTTAGTGCAGAGGTTTATAATCGACTACAGGGAGCCCAGACCAAATTTAACCAGTGAACCTGCTGATCATTATTCTGAGAGACTGATTGCATTCTAGGAGATTTAACCACACACTACTCAAAATGATTGAGGAGGAAGAAGATGCACTGAAAGCTACTGGAAGTAGTCTGTGTGTCACTGTGATGTTTGGTGTCTTGTGCAAAATATAATGGCACAACGAATTGGACTTTTTTACCCAAGATATGGTATTCCAAGCAGTGGACCATACTCCTCATGGCACCTCACAAACAAGCAGTGCTAATGCCCCTAGCAAAGCTCACTTTAGAGTTTTAACAGGATCAGTCTCCAATTCAGAAATGCTGTGAACTCAATAAAGCCAACCGGCTAGGGGAGCAGCAGCTTTAAAAAACCAGGCTTCAACTACTTGCAGATTTTTAGGCTTGCAAATCTTGGCTCCAATCACTCAGTAAAAGTAAATGAGGGAAGGAATTAAGTCTCTTTTTGACACTGTTACTTGCATGATATCTGTTAGTGACAATGCACTTGTTATTTAGATCTAAAACTATACAGACATTGTTCACTCCCTCATTCTTTGAGAAACGCTACTTTTCCATCTGATACTGAAAATTGTATTCAACTCATGTTGAATTATGGTCTCTGGTTGGAAATTACTCACTAATAGATGAATTCTACCCATTTCATTGAACAGTAAGTGCTACATTTTGGGTGTTGCCCTCTGTTCTCAGCTGAATTTATTTTCAGCTCTGTCAGAAGTTCCAGCTTTGCTTGGGAGTCTCAGTAAAAGCTTAACAGAGGTAAGTAGTGTTGACTTAAATAACACATTTCACTGTAGGACTGCTGTGAAGGCACTCTCTTGAATGGCTAGTAAAAATCCTGAATGTTAAGACATGATGTATTTCTTATGACTACCATGCTGTAGGATCAGGAGATTTTTCAGCTTGGCTGTCTTAAACATAATAAACAATTTTACATCATTACTCCTTTAGAACTTGTTACAATGCCAGAAAGTGTGAAGCAAATGAACTATAAACCCAAGAAGAATTCACCTGATACATGAAGAACTTACAGTTCTGTCTGAGTCAAAGCAAAGGCTGAACCTGGTGCCTCATTCCTCTAAGAAATGTCATAATCAGTCCTTAAGAGGTTTTACAGAAGTGACAGAGAGTGATGTTCCCTAAAAAAACTTCTCCAATATGGTCGGACATTTTGGTTGAATTTCTGTATCAGATGAGAAATATTTAAACCAAGGTTTCTATTCTTTCTGACCTGCTCAAAAAAGGAGCCCATTTCCACTGAAATAAAACTTAAGCTTTAAAAAGATGCCTCGGCATTAACTGGTTGATTCATTATGTAAAAAAACCCAACAACCCAAACAACAAAAACAACCACACAAGCCCAAGAAACCAACACACTCCTCCCCCCACAAAAGTTTCAGAATAAAAAATACTTTTATCTATAAGTATGCAAAACTTCGGGAAGAAGTCAAAAGGAGTTCCCCTTCTTTTTTTTTTTTTTTTCCTTTTTAATAAAGTCTTAAATGAGTTTATTTGGGAAGAGGAAGTTGAAAAGTGAAGCCTTGAGTAACAAAAAAAAAGGGTCAAGCCACCCCTTAGCAATTGCTACTACACTTTTCTTTCACAGGAGCACTTGAGAGACTCTTCATTTGAGAGGGGAAGCACCCTCACTGTGATGAAAAAAATCTCATTCCCTCTTTCCACAGAAATTTCCAGAGCAACCATTCATTAAGCTGGGGAAGATAGTAAAAAAAAAAACAACAAAAAACGAAAAACAACAACAACAACAAAACCAAACAAACAACAAAAGAACCAACAAACATCTACTTGGACTTGAGAGGAGAGTGTTAAGTTTACCAGCACTGAGTGCTACAGCTTTTTGGTGGAATGTTTTCAGGCTTAGTCAGCCCAAGCACACACGACCCCTTCAAAGCATAAAGAGGATTTTGCATAATCATACAGGTTCAGAACAATTTTAGGTGCCAAAGGCATTTGGAGAGCACAGATTTACATGAATGTGAGGAGCCTTTTCCAATGAAAGTTCTACAGAAATCTCTAAGTTATTCCATTTTATTGGATGGTCACACCATTCATGCTTTAATTTACATATCCTTAGCTTTTCAAAATTTTTAGAAAATCCAAATAGTAAATATTTACTATTGATATTCATTCTTTTGGCTCCCAGAACACCTCAAACCAGACAGACACACTTATTTTCACAGCTATTTATATTCAAGTGCATTTTACAATCCTAACTTCAAAAATTATATTAAACATGTTTTTAACCATGGCTCTGCTCTTCATAGAAAAGTCACCAGTGACTTTTTTCCCCACTGGTCAGAGAAAGTGATGCCATCAGTTATTGCTTCTTTTGAACCAGGAGATATATCTGGATGACACATTTTATTGATGATGCATCCTTAAAAATCCCCAGATGATTCAGTATTGATGCTCTGGCCCATCCTCCTGGTGGACACAAAGAAAAATTGAAAAGACCTAAACAGACACAACTTACTTCTGTAAGAATTTCACGTCTATGACTTTCTACACTGGTCTTTGTTTATCTGAAATTAAAGTCACCTACTGAAAAAAGTCTGACTACAAAAAACAGTAACAGCTACCATATTTAATTCCAAAGTTTATAACTTCATTATTTCTTGTTATGTTTCTGCAAATTTCATTATCATCAGAAGCTTGGGGGTACAAAAAACCTGGAAGGAAACAGCATGAACAGCATTTTGCAAATGAGCATTAATAAAAGATTAGGGTGAAGCAAATGAATATAAACTACTATCAATATTAGAATTGTGTTCTACAAATTGGATCAATTCCCATTGATTCCTTTCTAGTGATCTAGATGAATTCAGGAAGAGACATCAGAAAAAAAGCCCAACTGGGACTGCATCAAACCACAGGCTAAGATGGGGAACTAAATTAGTAAATTAATAGCCAAGTTTTTTTCCAGTATTTTGATTTATTCTAGGTTTTCTTTGGAGTTACAGTAGAAATACACTATAACATGTCTTAAAGAATATTTCATTTATTCCTATTTCTTCACTTGGTTGTAAACAATGACAAAACAGTTAAGGCTCTCAGAGTATAAGAAAGGATAGCACCTAAAGGAGAACTATTGATAATGTCAAATCATTAAATCTGTGAGAAGCAAATTTTGTAGAGAGAAATTTCTATCTAATATTATATGTTTATTTAGAAAACTACAGACAGGCTTTCAAGGATGTAAACCTATTCTTCAGATCTGAAACAGAAAGGAAAAACTTCATGCTATGTGCAGAATTGGGAATAATTAGGCCACCTTTAGACTATCACATCTTGGTGAACACTCACAGGTCTATATCAGAAACCTGTTACTCTGCTGAATATCCTTACCAATATTTCATAATAGCACAAAGGAAGTATTCTGCTTCATAAGATTTAATACAGCATCTTTCTAGAGACTTGCACATTCAGTCAGCTAACTTGTTTAAGTTGGATAATTTAGGGAGTTATGACCACTTTCATCAGCTAAGAGCCTCCACAAGTAATAAGTAGTTCTTCATTAAAAATTTACACTGCTCATCTGCCTCATTTCAGAAGTTAAGAAAGAGTCAAGCTAAGGGGAAAAGGCAAGAATTTGCTCTCCCATAATGTCCTTAATGTGAAGATCTGGCTCAAGTGAATTATAAATAAATCCACAAGGATTTTTTATTAACAGCTTGTACAACATGTACTAGCAATTCAATAAGTAGTCTAAAAATAAAATGTACACTTACACACAGGTATAGAAATGTTATTCATTACACTCAAAATACATCTTTTTGATGAGAAAATAACACTTTGTAGTGTAAAAGAAATCCCTTGAAAATGGATTTTTTTCTAAAACAAGGAAGAATAAAGCATTTATTTAATGGTTAGAGTATTTTTTTTTTTTGCTTGTCTTGAAAGAACAGTGCATGACTGAAATCCTGCCAAAACCTCAGTTAGGATGCTATTTAAAAACTTTTCCTTCCCTTTATTTTCACAACTCATTCAATAACAGCCTTCAAGTAAAAAAAAAGAGGAAATGAGTGAGGACATTATTATGCATAAGCATGAAACAACCTTGTTGCATTTTTGCAATTAGTTTATTTATTTATTCAGTAGGTAATAAACAAAGGTGTTGAGCAACTCCAACACAGATCCAGCAAACATATTTTACTGAGTAGCAGAACCATAAGCTGAAGTCTTATGTGGGATCAGTCACTGGATGAATCCAATTACACAGAAACATTTCTGACTGAACACTTGAATTCCCAAAACTTGGCATTTGGCAGAGAGCACAACAAACTCTCACTACAAGATTTGATGATGCCAAACCTGCCTGTTGTTCTCTCTCCACCTGCCCTTGCTCCTTGACTTTTTTCTGGCTTTTCCTTGCAATTCTTGGGCTGTCCCTTGCAGCACTCTCTCCTGTTTGGCACCTGCTCCTGTTTCTTTCCCTGCCAGACAAACTCGAAGGTAGCAGCCACCCAGGCTAATTAAATGGTGCTGGGAGTGAGCTAACAGGTGGTGGCCCCAGCTGCTTTGGTTGCAGGGGTAGATAAGAGACCCATCAGTAATGTTTGGTGTCTATGGCACTATGATTAATTAGGACAAGAAGCCTCTTTCTAGGGAGGGAGAACCAGATTTATAAAAGAGTTTTCTACTCCAAGGTAACAAGCAATGTTTCCTCAGAAAATGCAGAAATAAATGACTTTTTTGAAGTGCTCAACAGTCATCTTGACTATGTTCAATATGCATATGCATGAAACCTACTTGACATAGATTTCTTCATGCAAGTATTTTCTCTTTACTGCAAACTATGAGTTTTAACTTGCTTCAGGAAACATTCTCTCCCTTACAAAGCCTCTTACTTTGTTTTCTTCCAAGCAAACTTACATGTTTGTTGAGAAGGCTCTGATTGCTGTGAGAACTACTATCAAGACATTTAAATAATAGCAGCTAATGCCATGTACAGCTGAAGAACTGGTTCTGCAAGCTTCCCATGGAATCCTCCAACTCTACTGGACTTCTTGCAGTAATCCCCTAACTACTGAATTAAACTCTCTGAGACTACACCCAGTTCTCCAGCCATTACTCCTGGAGCTTCTCTTCCATGGTTTCAGCCCTGCAAGGATGTTTTGAGGCTGAATTATGCAGCTGCTTTACAAGAAGCTGCCCCCAAAATAGCAGCAGAGAACTGAGTTCCTTTGCTCTTTGCTGTAGAACTGGAACACAGCAAGAATCTCACCAGGCTTAATTACCCCTTATATTTTTCAGCTGAGTGGTGAACTTTGGGAAGGTGATGAATTTCCCTCATTAATGACAATTACAGACAAACAAGGAAAATGCAGGAACTAATTCAGCATACCAGCAGCCTTGCAGTGACATGATTTGAAATTAAAACTACCATACAAATGAATATTGAAGGGGATGTGCACATTCCAAGAGCTGAGAAAGTCCTTTCTCATTCCCTTGCTTTTCTGAATATGCAAAGTCATCTTCTGAGCTGCCAGAGATGTATCTGCAACACAGCTGTGCAATTTGCATTTTACCAGCCTATCTGCAGAGTTCAGCATGAGGAATAATATTAAATCAATGTATGTCAATGCTTGCTTAAAGAAAGAACAGACATACTTGCACTAATACACTGTCCAGCAAGGCAAGACACTGGCACATTAACTCAGCCTATTAACACAGATATTTAAGCAAGAAAATCTCCCTGATATCACAAGAATCACAGGTTATTTGCCTTCAGAAGACACTCCTAGCTATTCTGGTTTGGTTTGACTCCCCCTCCTTTTAAAAGGGCTACATTTTGAACAAATTTGCTGTTCCAAACACGTTTTCTACCTTCCACAAGTGACTTCAGTCACATTGTGATTACTGATACCTTTAACATATGGATTTCTTAGAGATTTATGTCCTTTTGTTGCTCTTCTGTGTGTTCCCTTACTTTTTGTCTCCCACATCCCAGCTCTTTGGTTATGACAAAAAAGGCAGCAGACAGGACAAGCTGTAAAGGTCCTTTGTCCTTCTATACTTAAAGCCAATCACATTCTATTCCAAGCCAATCAAATTCACAATAATATTTACCTTGTCTTCTGTACAAAGCTAAAGTATGCAATAGCCTATGGCGTGGTTCAAGGATTAAAAAAATTAATTAACTCTGTTGTGGTTGAAAATTAAAATTGCTGTGCCCTACCAGGGTAGTATTTGGAAGGTAATGTACAGGGGTGATTTTGAAGTGAAGTGAAAAGGTGACTTGCAAGATAAAGAAACACTCACATTGGCTTGTAAAAAGACATGGAGTTGAAAAACATGCACTGCCAATCAGTACTTCTCTACAAGGATAAATTTAGAGCAAGCTACAAGCATCATCAAACCACACATACATATCCATACAACATGGTAGTCAGTCAAGCTGCTCAGAATTCCCTTTTCTATTCACCTTCCAAATGTATTTAATAAAACTCACTTGCAACAATACCTTTTTTTTTTAATTAAAAGATTTTTTAAATTGTCTGCTTTTATTCATGCTAAATAGAGGTAAGGACTTCAGGGAAGTTTTTTCCTTTTGTTATTTGACCACAGGCATTCTTTCTGTAAAGCTCTTCTGAAGAACAACTTCTTTTTGCAGCATAATGAAATCCATTTTACAAAGAAGGTTTTTGAGTTTGTGCCTTGGAGAGAAGCCGTACAACAGGTGTTCCTGCTTGCTTTGTTTACCTGAGCTGACTACTGACTGCTCAAAATCATATCCTTAAGAAAACAAATGATGGAGCATGTAAGCATTTGGCTGGAAAATTTGATATTAGGCTTGAAGCCTTTTCTTGTTAAAGCAGCAAAATGCTCCCATTGACTGGATGCAGGGTTCTGTTAGCACAGCTGTGAATACTTCAGGGAAGTGGGAGAAAGAGCCACAAATAAAGAATTAGCAATTACTATCTAGCTCATAACGAAACATACAGATATGTCCCAATCAACTTAATGATTCTCAGCCTGAACCAGGAAAGATAAAATAGTGGTAAGTTAATGCAATAGTTCCTAATGGTTCTTTAGCATCTTCCAGCTGGGAATCTCATTTCTCAGTGTGATTAATGTCAGCCTCAAAAGAAAGCACAAGGTCAAAAATTACTCCAGGTTTATGAACTTAAACTCCAGACGAAATAGAACAGTGATGAAATGAAATAGCTGAGGAGGAGAACAATCAATAACTCTTCTATCTTGTCAGAATTCAACTCTGCAAAATTAATGCCAGATAAGAAATCATACAACACAGCAAGGGGTACTTGGGTTTACAAGGATATAGAGATTTCTCTAAATATTGTTAATTTGTAATACTGTGTATATTTAGCATAGGAATTACTAGCTAAAGGCAGCAATTTTGAAAAAAAAAGGGACCTCAATAGATCCACAGGAATCCCAGCATTAGGGCTGTAACTGGGAAAACGAAGCCCAAAGCAATCAAATATGGACAGTAAAGGCTAAGTTCTAAACTACACAAATATCATGAGAACAATGCCAGTGTAAATAACAAAAGAAGCTACATCAAAATTTTGATGGATAAGACTATTAAGATGGTAAAGATAAACCAAATTACACACCTATGTACAAAGAACAACCAGACCTTTGAGATAAACAGGCAGAAAAGTATAACCTTATCAGAAGCTTCAGTTTGTGCATTGGTAGATATAGAACAACAGCTAAATAGAAAATGGAAGGAAACATTTGTATTTTGTACCAGCTATGCCTGCCTTAAAAAGCAAAACCAAACCCCTCATATATAGTGCTAGAGACCAGGAAATCAGGCTTCTCATAATAAGGGACTCATTTATCAACAGTAATGAACTGAAAATTGAAGCACAGATGACTAAGAATTCATTGTGTCAGATTTACATGTAGAAAGTTTCCCAAGTATATCATTGCTGACTGGGTCACAGCTTTAATATCACTGACCTAGAGTATGACACTGCAAGAGTGACAGCTTGAAAAGAGAAAAATTTCTTTATCAAGCCCTGACTGTTTGTTTGTCCTACCTTCATTTAATGTGTTGGTGCAGCTGCTTTGGGCAGGAAATAAAAAATACTTCTGAAGCAACATTATACATCTCATGTGTTTCTAGCGTGATTGGTTCCATATTGTTGGGGCCCTCCAGCGCCTCTAGCAGAGATCCTCAGCAAATTTAAACATGTCAAAGTGGATAAAATCAGAAATAGATGCTTCATCCCTACGGGGCCAGGATGACTGCTACCCAGCACTGAAATTCCAGCAGGGAAGATGATGCCCTGGCTCCCATCTGAGCACTGCAGGCTGCCATGGGGTGCTGAAATGAGCACAGGACCTGAGCCTTGAGGGGGCTGTCAGCACCCCCTGCCAGGCTCCTCCTGCATGCCCTGGTACCCATAGGGTTCTTTCTGGTGCTGGCTGACACCCCACCCCAGCTGTGACACCACTGACACTGGGGCCAGCAGCCCCCAACCTTTGCTGGGTGTCCCAGATGAGCAGCAGGCTGAGAGCACTGC
This sequence comes from Trochalopteron elliotii, assembly GCA_024734555.1. Lineage (NCBI taxonomy): Eukaryota > Metazoa > Chordata > Aves > Passeriformes > Leiothrichidae > Trochalopteron > Trochalopteron elliotii. Next base: position 55,897 of record JANPWX010000020.1, read on the forward strand.
AGGTGTGACACTAGACCAAGGAAATGTCTGTCCTTCAGCAACATTCTTACTGTCTGGTCAATGGGGAAGCTTAGAAGCTGGTTAGATCTTCAGTGGAAAAAATTAGTTCACTACAAAGAGCCTTTAAAGCTGAATAGGTGGAGCAGAGTTTAGATATCTCACATAACAGGATTTTAGAATATCTAGGCACTGATAATCACAGAGCTGTTGATCCAGACCTGTACAAATAATCACAAACAAGTTGTGAGGTGGCTCATATCCCCATCATACACCATTCCTACTACTGAATTTAAACAATTGCATGCTGCATCTAAGGGTTTGCTAGTTTGAAATCTCAGCATATTATGATACTAAAGATTTTTAGGTATATCCAAAATTATTCCAACTACTATACTAAACTTCCACCATAAAACAGAACAATATGAAAAGCAATTTAATATTTTTAATGGCTTGAAGTTTATTTGTTTTGGTGGGAAGACAGGTATGAAAATGATTTCAAAAGGAGGCAGGAGAACAATACAAATGCACAAGAACCTTAGGAAAGGAAAAGCATATTTAGTGTATTGAAGGCAATTAATCATATTTCCTTTTAGGAGGCCAGACTACAGAAGATTTCTGGAAAAGCACTGTAATTTCAGAAGGCGCTGGATATGAAAAAAAGAGAGTAACACATTGGATCAAATAACACGTCCAGCTAGAGACCCATCTGACATTGAACACTGTTAGAAAGTAAAACAACAAAGAATGCTATTATTTGATATTTCAAATAGGAAAAAATTCTCAGAAAATACAAAAAAAAATTAAACATTGAACAAAAAGAAACCACTGAGTTTACCTCATCATTCCTTTTACTCAAGCTGTACAGTTTATTCAACTCTACCAAAACTTGTGTTGCTGTTCTACAACTGTAAAGTGATCAAGGAGATGGGATATTATCTTGAACGCTTAACACTGGAGATAAATAAGCTGAGCACATAAATGCTCAAAACTGAACAAAACTAAGGCATTAAACAACTTAGTGAGAAAGACTTCACACCTGAAGTGGAGGCTATTTCAAATCCCCTTCAGGAAAAGCTTCTAAACCTGTTACACTTTATAGAACATTTACCTTAGCTACAAAACAATGAGCAATAAAAACAGAAACATTTTTTATTAAAAGTAATATAATTAAACTCAATCTAAGATGTTTTCCTTATGTTTTTTTATTTTTCTAAGTGGCTATGATTTTGAAAATGCATTTAGTCTTAGAAAAATGAAACATATAATATAAAGAAAGTTGTGTTTAATGATGAAAACTGTGTAAAAAAATTGCAATAAGTAAATAAAATCTCCCATAAGCATTGACTGAAATATTAACTAGTTTTACACTGATTAGCACTCATGCCTGAGAAGGCTCTCCAGGTGAGCTCCTATTTAAGCTTTTCTCCTCAGCTTGAAACTTGAACATAATTATGTTTGACTAGATTCAGGCTGAGTGTCGCAGGGTCCTGCCCCCCAGTCATCTCAATCAAAGTCCAAGACAAAATCCTTCTCACTTTCCTTGAAGCCTCCCACCACAGGTATCCTCAAGACAACCAAAAGAGAAATCTGTAGTGAAATCTTGTAGTGAAATGTAGTGAAATCTTGTCTAATATGCAGACAAAGTGCAGCTGGTCCTCATATCCACTGGTTCAGGTATAGCTTTGAGACTCCTGCCATCTTTATTTAATATCTTAATTAAGATTAGCAAGTGAATTCAGAAAAGACTTGACCAGGAGATCCAACAGATGCTGAGTCTGTGATAGCAGAATCCCTATTCTGCAAAAGGTCAGACTAAAATAAAACACTTCCAAGCCCTTTCTCATCCCATTTATCTTATTTTATCAATATATATTTAATAATCAGAATTTGTGACATTAACAGAAATTTCATATTTCATATTTCTTAAATATGCATGATTACATAATTCTACTATTTTGATTCTTACAATTGAAAATAAAGGCTGTTCATTAGTAGAAAAAATGCATTTGATGAAAAATGCTATAGGTATATGAAGATTTTTCTGATGATATACTATCAAGGAAAATTTAGTTGAATTTGAACTGGCCCCTCATCTATCATATCCTGTGAGCAAGTCAGTTAATAGCTATATTGATTCTCTTTTGTGTTCATTCTTATATACATCATCCAACCAAGGTGAAAGCAACCATGAGATATTAATTTTAGAGAAAAATATTTAAATGATAAATGTTTGAAATTGAAGTTTAGGAATGATTATTATCCAATACATTTGCTGTTCTTAAATTATGGGATGTATAGATAAAATCACACCAGGAAATATCACATTAATAAATATTAGGTGATCCCTGGAAGTACCATACTGCTAGGAACTAAAACAGAATTGTATCAGCTGAGGATCTGATCCACATTGAGCATCACTTTCACACAAAACTCAGGGGTACTGGATTGCCTGGGAACCTTTCCTCAGTCTAAGTGCAAAATGAAATAAATATCTGAGACTGTGGTTTGCTTGCCCAGCCAGTGTCTCAAGATTAGAAGAGGGAAAAATGCTCCATGTTCATGCACATCTGATTTCACAGGGAACTTAAAAGGTGTTTGTTTTTTTCCTCCCACTGAAAAGTAAAGAGCAGAGCCCACAATTCCCACCCTCATGTTTGTCTATTATGAAGAAGGATGATCAATGAAAGAAAGGGAAAATATCTTCTTCAAAGGGCAGAAAGGATGCACTGCATAAAGTGCAAATGGCTACAATTTCTTTCTTTTTTTTTTTTTTTTTTCCTGAGAAAAAAGGTATGGAGCAGACCTAACTAGTACACAACCAAAACACAGCTCAAAAAATTGAATACTAACCATTACTATTAACACAATGTGTCTTTTAAGAATTCTAGAGGAAATTTTTTCTTTGGCCTCCTCCTTACAAAATGTAACTATTCTTGTGCAACTGGTTTTCATTTTTCAACTCAGCAGTTCAACTAATGATCAATCCTTCATTCCTAGACTAATTCAATCAGTTATTATTTTAGTCAATGTATATTTAAAAAGTTGAATCTTTGCAAAGATCTTTTTGATATTTTCTTTGTTAAAAAAACTTCTTTCTCAACAGCAAACATTTTTCCCAATCAAGCCTGAAGACTCCTGGCATTTTTTTTCAATGCTTCAGGTTACAAGCGTTACAATTTTTGTTAGCAGAAAATACTACAAAAGTTTAGGATGCATTTGTGTAAAACCTGTGCTCACAGAAGCTTCCCCCAGCTGCCTCAAGGTCAAGGGGAGCTGCAAGGTGGGAGGTGAAGTTTGCCTTACAATCTTATTTAATTTCTTTGGAGAAAAGAGAACGGGAGCAGGGAGAGCACACATTTGGTCCAGCCTGTGCCTCCTTTTAAGAAAAGAATTGATTTCTTTTGTATTTTTTTTTTTTTATTGCTGGAAAAAGTGAAAACAGATATCTGAGGAAAAAAGAACCAGACCTCCTGTTGCAAGGACACTTGGTGAAATCCTGCTGGTGTCTCAGCCACAGGGAAAGCCTGGTGTTGGGAAGAGCCCCTGACTGCTGCAGCTGAGGCTGGAGCCCCAGAGGGGTCAGGGAGGTGCCCCTGGGAGAGCTTCCAGGGGCCCTTTGGAGCTGAGCTCCAGCTGCTGCTGCTGGGGAGGGGAGGAGATGAAATTATAGCGTGGAAAGGGGAGAAAAGCAGAGAGTCTGAAGGGATGAAAACACAGAGTTTCGCTTTCATCCCGCTAATATTCTCAGGAATCCCTTTAGGGGGGTGAAAGCCATCCCTTGTAAGTCTGATTCCTCTGTCTTTATGTTTTGCAGGCACCTACAGACAACAGAAATAAGTGATAATGAATAGGAATTGGAAACAGTGCAGACTGCTTCCTGAGTCTCATTGAAATGAGTGTAGCAAGACACAGGCTCTTTCAACAAACCTTATGGCCAGTTATTTTAGTGAACAGCAACAACTAATATGCAGTTATGATACAACACCCTCTGCAACTCCCAACCAAAAACCTCTGCAAGTAAAAAAATTCCTGTTACTCTTATGATCACAAAGCCACAAACTTGAAACTTAAGAAATTGTAGAAGTGAAGCTGCATGACTGACCTTACTAAAACTTCCCAAGGCACCTCTTAGTCATTAATTTCATGAACCTTTCAGAGTGTTGTCCCAGTGCAGAGAATAGATAACAAGAAAGTGAAGTACAAAATGTTTGAGATGTATGGTCACTGGATGATCAGGAATCAGACTTCTTTAAAACCATTCAATTCACAGACACCACTGCTGAATGCTCTCAAAAGGTGAGCTAATGCGTTTTCCTCTGAAGTCTGCAAGATGGAGATATAATCATCTCATTTTAGCTGGACATCTGAGATGCCATTGTGGCTAGAGACAAGTTTTCTGAAGAAAGGTGCTATCCAGATTTCCACAACCAAGGTTTCCAGCCCCATGTTTAGAAGCCTGTGGTGTTGGAACTAATACAGGCAGAAAACAGACACAGTGAATGTCCCAAAAGCCCTGATGATCTTTTGGAGCTTTCACTCTGCTGTTGATTGTACAAGGTTGACTAGTTTCAAAGTGTAACCTAGCTAGCCCAAGGCATCAAGCAAGCCAAAGGTATTATTAAAGCTTAAATGGGGCCATCTCCTGGCTTCATGAGCACTTCCAGGACAATAAATAACTATCTGATTAGCATAAAAAGGAGCATTTCCAATTCTTATGAAAGGATCAGTAAGCATGTAATAAATTTTCCCCTTCCCCTCACTGTATTTAATATAATAGTTAATCTGTAATATACTGAATAAGACACAAGTTTGTCTGCTTTTTCAAAAAACACATTTAAATGTTTTATTAATTTTTTAAAAATATAGGTTTATGTTTATATGACTAACATGACATCAAATATAAAATGCAGGTTTTGATTGCTGTCTTCTATTTTTCTCTCTTCCTCCTAGTTCTTTTCCCAGCAAAGCAAAATGTAAACCAAATTGCTGGGTTTTTTTGAAAGAAAATTGATTGCCCAGGCAAAGTTCTGTATCTGCTGCAGAAAATAAGGTTATGCTTACAAAAGTTCTTTTAATTTACAGGAAACAGTTTGTGACTGATTGCTTGGGAAGAAAACAAAGGAAAAAAATTACTTTAGAAAAGGCTCTGGCTCCTAGAGTCAAGACAGCTTAAAGCAGAAGAAATCTTAAGGAGTGACAGACATTTTGAAAGAAAGACTGCTAGCCTGGAAACCATCTCAGCTGCTTACTTTTGAAATCAAATATCTTAATCTGTCACTTTCTTGCTGAATCACCACGATCAGATCAAAAGTACTCAAATTCAGACAGGTATTAAGATGCCAGAGACCTCTCTGGATCTATTCCTGAGCCTCTCTCTATCTCTTCTATCAAATGGGAATAAAAGACTAATGAATTATATAATTTGCACATCCATACCAAATTGAAATGCGCCTTCATGTCTTTGCTATTACTATAAATTAAATGTATACAATGGTTTGGTAAAAAGCTGGAAGTTTGTCAAGTTATGATGCATACATTTATCTAAGACATTTCTTAATCACTGAAACTTTCAATACTCAAGAAGGTTAAGAATTGTGGAAGTACAATTCTTGTCTTACTGCTCTTATACTTCAAAGAGGACATTGCATTTGCATTGTAATTACATCTTGAGAAACATCAGTTGCTGTACCCTAAAAAAGAAATAGGTTTTGTGAGCCTAAATTTGCCACTGCTCCTGAAACCCAGTGTTTCTGTGAGCCTCTATAGGTATTCAGTATTTTGGAAATAATGATTTATCTCACATAGCACCATTCACATCTTAGAAACAACAACAGGAATTTCCTTAACAAAAAGAGAAATATTAATATATTAAGCATTCAAAATATTTTTTCTGCAATTCTCTTAAATTATTAACAACAACTTAGTCTTAAAAACTTAAACTTAGTACTTAAAAACTTAAAAACTTTGTTAGTATGAGACAACTAAGCTATAAATAGAATGTTGCCTACCAAATATGATCACCAAATCTTAACAAATTAGGTTTTGTCATTACTGTAAACTAGTGTCAAAACGGTTTCTGGTATTTCTGTGGTACTACAGAACCCTCCAGAAGCATTTAAACATGATGTTTCACAACAGAACTCTGATCCTGAAACAATACAAACCAGATATTATTTTCATTCTTCCCAGTGTCTCACTGCACACAAACTTCACATTTGCAGAAACCTCATAAGCAGCTTCTGACACTGTTGCCTCAGGTTCTGCTAACTATGAAATGAACTGCAAAATCAGGGTTTTTTATTCTCTACTACATAGAAGCAGCACTTGTCACCCATCAAACTGATCATGTCTAGGTGAAGTTACAACAGCTTGCTCTTCTGTAGTTTAAGAAGTTAGTGACACTTTAGATATAGAAAAATGTTTAATTTGGAAAGAATAGATAATGTGGTCTAAATATTTTTACCTCATGAAGCTGGGCTAGCTGCAGCACACCCAGGTTATTCTCAAGACAAAGAACTCCAGACAAAAAAAAAATCTTGGCATCTACAACTGCCATATGGAGGGTCCATGTGTCATTGTTGTGTGGTAAAATTATCTTCCAAATTTTTTCCCAAGTTATTTATAATGTATTGACATTTTCCCAGCCATTTTTCTTTCAAATCTGAGAGGAGGAGAATTGCATTGTTATTCAGTCCAGAAGCAGAGAAAAATAAATTTAGCTTGAAAAACTCCAGTTAAAGTATGAAATGGCTTTTACTTAAACTGCTTTTCAAGGCTTAGTGTTGTGGGACTGTCTATGGCTTGAGGCAAATGCTCTCCCCAAGCAGGGCTGAGGGCTCATCCTTTCTCATGGTTTGATGCTCCTGTTTCTAACCTTCATGGTTTGTTAGCCAGGTGACCTTCAACCTTTGATCCTGGGAAGACTATTAGTGGTGACACCAGATTTGCCTCCAGAGCACGGTTGCAGGGGAGCAGTCCCAGGTGCACCATAAATGCACCTTATCACATCATTCTGCAACTAATCACTGGGATATCAAAATACACTCAGCGTGTGCATATATAAATACATTATCAATAAATGCATGTGAATGTGAATAAAAATTGGCATTCAGGGGAGATAAGTCAAGCTGCAGCCATTATACTGTTGTGATCCAGTTTTATGCATGTATTCCCCACTTATCCTAATCCAAAATGGGATTTATGTGCTTTGCTTCAAGCAAAATCTTAGTGCCGAGACTGGGGAGTGTTCTTTAAACAAAGCTGTAGAAATCAATGACACAAACTTCTAGAGAAATTATCTATGTGTTTCAGAAGCTTTTGTTGGATTGGGGTGTAATCCCAGCTCTTTTGACTACAAACTAACATTTCAAAATTCGGGACAGGTTTGACTACATGTCAGGGAAACAATCCAACACCTGCCGTATTTGGGGGCACTATTGTAACAGCAATAATAAATGACATCCCAGAGCCTAGAGCTGTTGAAAACAATTTCCATTGAGAAACAAACAAACAAACAAGTATATGTCTTTTTCATTGTAATTCCCTCTGTTTCTTTCCTTCAAGATTTGCGGGGGTGTCCTCTAAAAGATTTATTTCAGGATAACAGATTAAAAGGAAGCTTTCTGTGGTAAAAATGGTTCACAAATTAACTTCTACTGTGTTAGATGCAGCTGTAAAAGGAAGAGATTCTTGATGTAAGGATGCTGTATCTAGATACTAATTTGGAAACAATCCTAGAATCACACTTTTTTTAATCTTCTATTTAAACCTGAAAGAAAATGAAAGTATATGCCCAAGACAGGAATAATAATAGCTATGACAATAAAAGATCCAAAGAACATGCCAAAATACCATGATTCTCAAAGCAAGACAAACAGTATTGTCTTACTAAGCTTATGGAATTTGAAATATACATTTCACACACAACACACCATGATCCAAAACAGCTGACCTATTCTGAAAGAGAGTCAAGAAAAGATTTTATTGACAATTGCAACTTAAAATGGCTCCATTGACAAAACTGTAATGTGAACCAAAAGCCTCATCTTACAAAGCCTTTTGTCCTTTTTGTAATGTGCTGTGGGAAGTCTCATTGACCTCGTGGCTCTGCAGGTTAAGCAGGCAGCTATATCTTCCCCTCTTTATAGCTGAGTTTGTCTGTGATCCAGTCAATGAAGGACTAAGAACCACCAAGCTCAAAACTCTGCATTTTCATTTGGGGGCCAATAATTATGTGGACTCAAAGGAAGGAAATAATAGATAAAGAGAGGAGAGTCACAAGGAGATAAGAGGAAAGAAAAAAAAATTGGCTGAGAAATGAGCTCCAGCTGCTGACTCACAGGAACATTTCTCAATAAAGTTCATGAGGATGTTGCATAGAGATTCAGTATGCATGTGTGACAGCTGAATAATCCATGGATTAAGAGTCATAGACAGTTAACATCCTTCCTGAGCTTTTAAATTGTAATGATTATCAAGCATGAAAGTTTCCCTTTCTCTTTTTTTTTTAAACAAGAAAATTTATGGATTGTATTATATACACTTAGAGTCTCTAGGGACTTCCCATACCTATTTTGGCTGTATGTATTATCCTTTGGTCATATTGTTATATAAATAATCCTAAAGAAAGAGGTAAAAAACCCCAAACAACCTTTTTCCAGAATATTTTTGTGAACTTAAGTAGTTAGAAATAAATATTAAGTCTACATAACAGATACCTTCCTCAATACTGAGGGAAAGATAAACTCTGAAGAAGTATAAAACCAGCCTCCAACTTTCTGCTCCTCATATTCCATTATTCCCAGCAACATAGGCAAAACCTTTACTGGAATTTGTCCATCATCATTCCTGATAGGGCTGCATCCCTGACAACACCACAGTTTAAAAGCACCAGGACAATCATCAAAGTCCTTTGATACAGTCTTCATTTACATCTAGTCATATTACAAGATGCACAAAATATTACAACTTCAATAGAATACTGAGTTTTATGCCTTAAAACAGCAGTTAATCAGATACTTTGTTCATTTCAATAGTCCTTAGCCTTGCTAGATGAGGAGGAAAGTGCTGAGAAATTAATACTAGTTCTATGTTTGCATTTCCTGGTGTCTCCAAGAAGACAGGCTTTAGAAATGGTTTGTAAATACATTCATTTATTATTACATATTCACTAATAGACTTGTTCTGGGGAGTCCTATAATAGTGCAGTGCAGATTCCTTAGATTATGCAAAAAAATCAAAATACCTATTATATGCTGTGTGTCTCATGTAAAATGATATGCCAACGTCCATAATCATTTCCTATTCTCTCTTTAGAAAAATTTGATATCTTTTAAACCTCCTAATTACAATAACAAATAAAAGACCTTTTTAGTAATAAGGAAGGAAACTGGCACAGAATCATAATAAAGAAAAGCCAGCTGAGGAGCCTGCTAGAAAACAATACTACGTATAATTGGTGTTTAATTATGCAGAATTAACAAATGGCAGCAGCAGTGGTTGTATTACTTGACCAGGGCTCTTTGCCAAGTCAACAAGCTGGTTTTAATGTAGGAAGTAACCCATTCAGTTATCTGTGCCTTTGAGCAGGGCCCCGACTGCTGTGTTCTCCGTCTGCGTTGCCAAAAACATTTAGTAGAAGAAAGAAATCTGTTGATTTGCTAAAGCAAGATAAATTTTGGTCATTGATATGGGTGAATGCACCAATAAGATCATAAAAAAAAGTTTCCCAAGCATTTTATTCATCTGGTGCCAATGGTTTAGTAACACCATGAGAGCTCAAAATACTAATTAGTTTGAATTTGCTGGGTTGATATATTATACAATAGAATATCGAACATGTTTATTTGAATGTATTGCCTCCACTAACCCCTCCCCTCTCCATGCACACACATTTGAATGTATTTAAAAACATGGTTAAATATTTATGTTCTCTAGAGCCTCATTACATAATTTTCTCCTATGGTAAGCAATTAATTTCCATTTTGGAATGAGCAAAACTACGATGATATGTAGGAGAAATTTGTGGAAAGAATCTGCCAATGTGCCCACATTCACAAGTGACCCCTGTGATAAACCTGAGCACTGCCTCACCAGCAGCATTTATTGCTACATGCAGAGGAGAAAAACCTTTGGGGGAAGGAAAAAGCAACAGAAACTCTTGGAGATCCTCAAAAACATGCAGCAGTCTGCCCTTCCCGCTGAAGTCCTCTTTCATGTGTAGGTTTCTTTGGGGGTTGTCACCTTGATAACTAACAGTAGCAGATGTACTGGCAAATGAATGAGAACCTTCAAACAGAATTGCATTGACACGTGTATTTATGCTGCATATTTATGCTGTTTGCAGGAAGGCACAAAAGCTATTGAAAGCTGTGGAGAGAGAAGCAGAATTTGGGGTCTGATAGAACAGAGAATGCAGATTTAAACTAGACAAGGGGGAAAGTCTCTGTCATCCAAACTACTCTACAGATTTGCATAGATTTGGGTTCACCTGGAGTTGGTATCATTAAATCCTAACTGATCTTCTCTTAGGTCAGACCAGCATTTAGCTTACTCCAAGATATGATGAGCTACTCTCATCTGAAACTCTGGGAGAAAGGTTAATTTTGCCTGATCCTTCTCACTAAGAGTCATTATCACAGAAATCTGGTTGCAACTGAAGAAAAATGAAGAACAGAAGATTGGTCTTTGCTTTCAGTGTTTCTCAGGATGACAGAGCACATGCAAACCAAGGACAGCAACCTGTGGAGCACCAAATGTGACACAGGACTAAATGGGGTCCTCTTTTAAATCTTTAAAAATAATGGGCTTTAGCATTCAAGATTCATTTTAACACCCACCTTTACCAGGAGCTTTCTCTTTTTTTTTTTGCTGCACTTTTTCAATGACATTTGGCATCATAAAAATCAATTCTTAAATCCTCAGCGTGTTATGTTTGGAAAGAGAAGGTTAAATAAAAATGCTCCTCCGTGTGTGCACATACATCAGTGCATGACTTTACGAAGCTGAGCTATTTCCAATGCAAACACAAGTAAATCTGGACATCCTCATATATTCACTATTTTATAGGCCCAGTACAACCTGATCAAAATCCACTTAAACTTGTGGGGTGTGTGACTTAACCTTTAGGGTAGATTAATTAGATTAACAGACCACATACTGTAGATTCCAGTACTTCCTCAATGGCTATTAAATTACACAGGAGGAATTATGTTTTAAAGTCCTGCTTCCTTAAATCAAATTCCAACCGTCACCTTTCTCTCATTTATTAGACTGCAAAGCTCTTGTTCCTTTCTTAATAAAAACTGAACCTCTGTTAAATTCCATCCTTAGTACTTGACGTTATTTGTCATTTCTGTGCTACGGATCAGATAACTACAGAACCTGATCTACAGATTGAGAACCTGAGAATCTACTGAGAATCTGGCTCTACACTGAGAAAATACACTTTGTAACAGGTATTCTACCAAAGGAGTGAAAAAAGTGGCACTTCATTTGTAAAGACTCATAGAGTAGCTGAGTGTTCTTACCTTAAAGGAACCAGAATGTTGTCCAGACAGTAAATTAAAATTCTATATGCTTTCCCAATATTCCCAGACATCAGGGAGCTTGGGGATGCCCACAGACATGAGCAGAACATCCAGTATTTCTCAAAAAGCACCAGAGAAACTGACTCACAGCACAATGAGGTGAAGAAAATAGAAAAGGTTTTGAGCTTTCTTGCACTAGCAATCTACCTATAGACTGTTTCCAGGGTATTATAAACAGCACAACAATTAACAAAGTGTGCCAAGCTGTAAAAACTAACATCTGAACTGAGATCTCTGTTCTGAAAAGGCTGTACAGCTGGGAGGAATATAATAATAGCAGCGCCAAGGGATGGTCAGCCCTCTGCACTCCTTTGATGCAAAGAGGGAGAAGAAGGTGGAATCTAAAGATCTGTGATGTAAGGACATTACTATGGATATAGAATCTACTGCACACCTGCCAACGCACACCTGTATGCCAGCTGCCAGTATTCCTAGAAACATGGAGAAAGTATGGAAGAGTCTGCCACAAGATATTTTTTAAGCTTTCAGGATGCCAACACCAGCTTTGAAGCAGTGCCACAGAGTCCACCACTAAACACGCTGGTGTGTGCCCAACCTTGGTCCCCATTAGTGCTCCAGGCACCCAGGATGGTCCCATAAGGACATCAGAAATGCATGTCATTGATGCCTTGGGAGGGCTGACCTGGAACAGAGACTGGACAGAGCTAAAGAATAAAAGTAGGTATTTATTGAAAGGCCTTTAGGGTACACCTTGGGCAGGACAGGGCCTGAGCAGGGCTACACCCAAGGTAGACTTAGAATGGTCACAAAAAATGGACAACCAGGCTCCAAACGTCAGGCCAATTGTCTTTCAGGGTAACAACTTACCCACAGCTGTATTTCTCCAAATCTATGTAATTAGAGGCAGTAAATTCTTTCTTCAGTAAACAGCAAAACAGTCTTGGAAATGAATAAGGACAAAAGAATCCTTCACCTTTCTTTACAATGCACTAAAAGCCACCTACCTGTATACATTTTTAAGACAGAAATTTCATTTCATTCCTACCAGGCAGGCAGAGTCTCTAAGCAGCCTGAGACAAAGAGGGTTTGGAACAATGGATGAGAAAGCAAATCCTGACAACCCTGCACTTGTGTGATCAGGTAGCAGAGCCCAGGAGGGGGCCCTGCTAAGGCAATTAAGAGCAGGTGACACTTGCCAAGAGAGACTTCAGTCTTTAGACAATTCATGTTAAAAGAGAGTTTGACAGATCCTACAGAGCAACCCAAAGCTGGCCCAAACTGCTCAGAACTTCTTCAGGATATGAGGGAAGTCCCACATCTGGCACAAAGTGTGACAAGCTGTGAAGAACTTCTACCACAATCATGGCAATGCATAAAAACATCCTTTAAAAAGTGTTATTTTATTCTGTTGGACTTTTATGCCATGCTGATGCTGACATCTTTGTGCTTTGCACAGCAGGAAAGGGAAGTGTGCATATTTTACACTATCTATCCCTGCCATCCTAATTTTGATGCCACCTCCATAGTGGTCTGAAGCACCTGAAGTAAAACTACGACTGGAAAAGCCTGTCCTCATTTATCAAGTACTCACCAGCTAGAGATAAGAGCTAAACTTGCATGTCTAAAATAGGTGACATGACATTGCAATGTAAATAATGCTGGAGGGTTTCTGCCCCCAAATGCTTAGAGCTCTAAAACAGAAAAGAAGGAAAATAGAGAGCCTTAATTGGCTCTACTACACAAATTAGCAGCAGAAAGGGAGATAGTACCCAAAGCCTGATCTCCAGTCACTAGACTTGATTTGCACAGCCAAAGGTCTTTGTAGAATCACATTTTGAAGTTCAGCAAAAAATCCCTTTCTAAAGAGAATTTTACCGTCAACATTAGGAAAAAAATAATCCCAAGAAAACATCCTTCTCTTTTCCTTGCATCCATGAAAAATAAAATTCTTTAATGCCTTCATCTCCTCACTTATTACAGAAATTTGCACTCTGGACTACATTTTTCTCCCATCTGATTACCATATTGAATCTGGGGGGGAAAGGCACACAGTGAAAGATACATTCTTTGAATGAAAAAAGGAAAAAATTCTTAGTGTCACAGATGGCTGTCAGGATGAAACGAAACTTGTGTCTGCTGAGGGAATCAGACCTTAGTGTGAAATCTGAATAGAAAGGAACATAGCAGAAGGCAACATTTCAAAAGGAGTTCAGCACCAACTGGCATTGTGAGGGTTAATTTACTGCCAGGAACTGCTGGGCTTTTCATTCTCAGCAGAGACACAATAGACAGCTCCCCAAAGTACCCATCATAATCACAGATGCTGGGGATTAATGCTGAAATGAAAGCTTCATGAATATTAAAAATATCAAAACTGCTAATGATGTAGCAGAATTTGGAATAACAACCAATCTGAAAATCTAAGAGTGTGCCATGCAGACATAGTGAGACACTGTCTTTTTAAAACTGATTAAACCTACTCAATTTGTAACAGAAAGAGCCTTATGCATATTAGGAGCTGAACTGAGTGCCAAACTTTACAAATTGCGCAGGCTAATTACCATAATTAAGCTTTGGATTGAAGAAGAAAATTCCATTTATCTCAGAATGACTCAGTGGAACTTCAACAAAGAAGGCAAAGTACATCAGATGGCTTGGCCTTTTTTTTTTCCCCCCTTTTTACCTAAGTGGCGTTTCAAAGGCAGTTGAGAAAAAAATAGAATGACAGCATAAAAATACTTTATCTTAAAAAAATGGGGAAAAAAAATCACTTTTTAGGGATTTGATTTTAGAATTTGTTGTAAACGCTCCTCTGGAATTTAGTACAGTAAAATTTGTCCTGTTTTTCAAATATAAAAGCCAAAGAGAAGACACTGGGGATGTGTTTGACCCACTGGACTCTCCTGCTGCTTTGCTAATCTCCTGTTTGCCCTCATGCTGATGCAGGGAAGTTATCTTGAAGGATGGAATATCAGCCACATTTTGTGATAGAGATTACATGTTATTGTATTACTCTGAGCTGGATCCAAAGACTTCCACTAATCTCAGATGGGATTTGGTTATTTTCCATAGGGAATGCTTAGTCTGGGAGCAATCATAGCACAGCTGTGAAAACTTTATTATAGGTTACAGAAAAATGTCTGATTTCCTTTCCTAGCCCAATTTAGCAAAAAAATAGAACATGCAGGCCTTCCTTAAACTCACCTAGACTTTTCAGTCAATCGTGTGTGAAACTCTGTGTGTGAAGCATAATGAAAATGAGAATGCTGAGATGCTGAGGGAGGATTAATCCTCCCACGTACAATGTGACTGATTTTTCACCCATCAGTTACTTCAGTTTTGTTTCCCTTTATCTGACTTTTCTGTGGTGATGTCTACACATTTTCAGTTCTCTTTAGAGATTGAACGCCTTAGAAAAAAAAATTATCCTGAAAAACTGCATGTAGAGGTTCATTTCGAGAAAAGAGGCTCTAATATGTAAAAACCAAAAAAAACCCAACAACAACAAAGCAAATTAACCAGAATTGCATTTCATTCACTGTAGAATTCAAGACAGATGTAATAGATCTATTATTCTGGACATGGTATAAATACTTGTAAAAATAATTATGAATTAAAAGCATAGGTAAGCATGTGACAGAAAACCAGGCAAAATTAAAGCGATCTCCTTGTTTAAATGTAATTTTATGCATCTAGTTCAGAAGGATCCTGGGGCCATCAGAACAGAACTCTGCAAAGCTGAAACCAGAAACAATTTCAAATGCAGCTGCCTAAAAGTACGATGTGTGACACAAAAGAAGAGGAGAGGGATCTCATGATGCTTGGGTATCAGTATAGATGCTTGCTAGAGCACATTTTTATTAAAGAATCACTAAAATTACAAAATAACATATTTATATATGAGTAAGAAGAAACTGCCAGCAAATTCTAGTTCAGTACTTGCATCCATCAAGACCAATTCAAAATTTCAATGTGGTATTACTCATCTCATTTATGCAAACCACACAAAGCTTACAAAGTCTAATCTCGTGTAACAGCTAAGACGCAGAAATTACTACCACATTGATTTATTGTGGAATCAACAGATATTATATTAAACCACCAGAGTGTGGTTTCCTACAAAAAAGCCTTCCATCTATCTATGCCATGCCTGCCCCTCTTTTATGTGGTTCAACCAACTCTGAGATAGCCATCAGCTGAAATTCCCCACTATGCAAACTCATCGCCCCGGCAGAAACACGACTCTGCATTCTGAATAATCAGAATGCACTCACTTCACATGCTCAGAATTAGTCTTGTGTTACTTTGTGTGGTGTCAGAAGAAAGAAAGACAAGTTGTGGAGATCCTCTCATCATGAGGAATTTCCAGATCTGGGATATGTGAGCGATTGTGCTGAAGATGCATGTGTGAGACGTTTGGTCTGTTAACAATTTTGTACATAGAAATGTATCACACTCCTTGTATAAACTGGCAATATATTCATCTGACAGTAGAAATGCAAGTAGTAAAGGCGTAAGAATCACAGATTTACACCACCCTCATAATTAAAGAAGGAGGACACAAACATTAATTACTAATGTACATCACAAAAAAGATTATCTTTTCTCTTTTTACATAATTATAAGAATTTACTTGTTTTTGTATGGAGCTGTTCCAGAAACACAGACAGCTGTTACCAGATGGAATTGTAACACAAAAAGTCACCCTTTAAACTGTCCTAATATGATTATTTCTGATTCTTTTTATATCAGAAACTAAGTTTTCTCATTTTTTGTCACCAGCCCTGTGTCCAGTAGGGAGCTCAGTGGCCTAAAACTGCACCAGCATCTTGTGTCAGGCAAACTACTGAAATGCCCAAGCCCTGATTTTTAAGTCTTCCTCTGGCATGAGAGTTTTCTCTGCAATAGACTAAATTACTGAATGACTTCTGGAAAAAAATATGCTGTTTCATTATTCAGACAGTAAGACACTTGTTGACTGAATTGAAAATCGCCAGAAGTTCAATAACTTGGGTATAAAATGCCAGCACCTAAGATGTGTCCCTACTTTACCTGATCTTTTGTTAGATTGACCATTCCTTAAGTACTTGTGGCTGGAATGAACTGCATATTGATAACATGTTACTTAATAAAACAATCTCTGTGCTTCCTCAGAAAATTTTTTGCTGCACTCACTTTAGGGCCAAGGAAAAACCTTTTTATTCATAGGTGTGTAAACAAGCTCTTAAAACACATCTTACTTGAGGTTTACAGCCTTTCAACAAAAATAACCACATACAAGATGCCCTGCTTGTAGTTGCTCCCTATTGTTTCTTCTGCAAATAAAAACAGGAAAGACAAATTCTAAATTTTAAGGTTTGAGTGACTGATTATTCAGGTAATGATTCAAGGTTTCACATAGTCTGTTTCTTTACATTTGCCTGTTTGTTTTCAGTTTTTTGTCTAAACTAGCAAAAGCACTTAATACAATCCTTAATACAATCTATAATCTTGAGGAAGAGGCAGAGGAAAGAACAGCTACATTCACTTCCATCATTTATTACCCGCATGAAAAAAAGAAATCTTCAAAGTATTTAAAATTAGTAAGGATACAAGAACTGTGTCTTATTGAAACTACATTATTAAAGTAACTTAATTCAAATAATTGTTCTATATTTTGCACTTCTAGAATTGAAATAAAGGTGTATGTACATGTTTTTTAGAAACTGTAAAGTCAAAAAAGAAATAACCAAAACAGCCACAAACACAGCAGAGTCCTAAATGTTAATGTTTCACCCGCTTAAGAAAACATTAAGGATCTTTAGAATCTGGTATATTATTACTCAAGAATTATTACAGTTTATAAAATGTCTGTAATTTCTAGATTTCTAGATTTCTAGAATCACTCAGGTTTTTCTTTAGTTTTCTTTACAAACAAACATGTCTGGTGGTGGTGGGCTAAAATCTTCAAGCCTTGCTTTGGTGTTCAGAATAAAGATTCTGAAGAACCAACTCCTGCTCCTTCAAAGGGCTCAAAGAACCTGAAATATGCCTTCCTTAAAAACTCTCATTCTTGTGCTGGCCTAGAAGGAGCATGGCAATTCTACCACCTGATGCTAACGAGGCTCTGGAAGCCTTCCAAAAATTATACTATAGAAATGAATGCTCGGATGTTAACCTGTCAGCACAGTACAGCACAGACACAGAGGGTTTAAAATTCTTGCTTATTTTTAAAGTATTTCCAGACATAGAATAGAAAAATGTCACTCAAATCACCTTGGGTCTTCAGTATGAAAAAGTGTAGACATGATTTAGAAGATATATGTAATGATCTTTAGAGGGAGAAATTTGGGAAACACCCTCAAAGAGTAGAACAGAATTTGGAAGAGAACATATCTTTATATTGAACAGTGGACTACAAATATGCTGAAATGTCATTTATTCTGAATCTTGAATTATGAACAGATTGGTGGCAGAATACAAATACTCCAAGAATTAAGGCATATATTGCCTATCACCTATAGGTTACTGGTTCAAATTCTGTCAGTCAAATAGTGACAGAAAGTCAATATAAGGCAGCAGCTGTTCCATGAACTACATGTGAATCAGGTAAAAAGTCCAAGAGCAGATCCTGGTGCTGTACAATTCCTGATGAGTAACAGCTGGCACTTGTAGGAGAATGGTGAAACTGAGCTCCCCAACAAAGACTCGTGTTATGAAAATACGCATTTGGAAGCAGAGTCTGCACATCCTTTATGCTGTAGGTTCCAAAATCCATTCACCTTCAGCTGCTGTTAATGTGGCATGAACACATATACAAAATCAATAGCACCAGGCATCGTATTCCAGAACTCTGCAGAAATCACTTTTGCTGCCCAGGGAAATGCATTAACTTCACAGGAATGTTCACCTCAATGAATGGTATTCACCAAGGCTCTTTCTTGCAAAGCAGTTAATGAAAATGATAATTTCAGAAAGGCTATATTGGTGCTAGATGACTATTATAATGATGACAATAAGAAAAAGTGCAAAGACACCACCATTAGAGATTTTCATTCTAATACAACTCTAATTTATTCTAATAGGGTTTTCTAAACTGAAAATTAAAAGCTTTAACTTGGATTTGGGTTTTTTTTTTTTTCTGAAAGCTGAGAAAAACAGAGGGAAGAAAATGCAGGAAGATAGATGACATTCTGACTTTTTTTTTTTAAGAGCTTATTATTAGCAGCAATTTTCTCTATTTTAAGTTAGAATTTTTCATTCTAGAAGTTAATTTCTGGTATTTTTCAATGAATTACAAGTTCCAAGTTAGTTTCACTCCCAGGAACCTCAAAGTAAAACTATTTTGGTGCTAGTGGGGCCAGAGCCTTGGGGAATATGTCACGGAAGCAAATTCACTGGTGCTGTAAATCAAGCTGCTCTCTAAATTTAATTTCCCATGCCGGCCAGAGCTTTTTGGAAATTAGGAAAGCCAGCTATTTACCACCTACACTGCAGATAATGCAAAGGAATCTGCTAATACCATCTGGAAGCACAGCAAAAACTTAAATTATGTAAATCATCAGAATTTAAAGGACATGGTTTTGGAACAGATTTAAGTGGCTCCTAAAGGGAAAAAAAAATAAAAAAGTGAGGTGCCAAATAAAAAAAAATCAGAAAAATGAGTGATATTATCAATGTTTTACTCATACTGCACACATCATTATCCTCTTAATGCCATGTTTTCACTTCTAATTTCTCTCAAATTTTTATAAAATGCTGTTTATTGCAGAACCTCAATCACATGACTAATATAACACAGTTTTCCACTAACTCCAAAGCAACAGTTTTTGTGATGTGCATTTTTAAAAGTTATTTACTCTGGGAAAATCCTTGGATTTTTAAGTTATTCTTTTCCAGTTGGTCTAGCTGCTTCTATGCAAATTTTCTATGTCTTCCAAAAGTTATATTTTCTATTACTTCAAAGACAAAGAAATAAACCTCTGCTATATTTTTATCACTGAACTTCTTCCATTGGGCTGAGCTGCACTTTTACCTAAACAACTTTTTGTACTACAAAGAGAAGCTAAGTAGCTTTATCTTGGTTATAGCATAGGAGAAATGCTTTGAAAGACCTAAGGGATATTTGCAATGCATTTAAAATGATAATGCAAAATACTTGGAATGTTTAGGAAAAAACCTTAAAAAAAATTTAATTATGTGCCCCTTCCACAAACACTTTGTTTTGTGGGAAAGGACAACCTAATTTGTAATACCCTGTGAATTCAGTGTGTATATACTTAGCAAAACCTCTTTTCAAAGCACAAAAATTTGCAGATATTTGTACCAAGGCTGGCTACTATTATCCAATAGTGGACAATAATATTAAACACCTGTTTTTACAGCCTTCTGGATGAATATGGCTGCTTCTGACAGACAAGTACTAGAACTAAACCATCAAATTACAAACCCAGTTAATCTTGGGAGGAACAGAAGAGAGAGAGACAGTGGAAAAGGATACAAATGTCTATCTGTATGTAAGCAAGTGATAAATCACGGAGCACAACATTATTTCCTGGCATCTTTTTATAATGTGGCTAGAGACTGATGAAATACAGAACCAGCCATAGTAAATCTGAAAACTGGTTTTATCAAGCCCAGATTTCTGTCTTTGCTGGCTGTTCAGAGAGATAAAATATGCCTAATCTATTTGACAGTATTAGAGATGCAAGAAGACTTCTCATAATCCATTTGCAGTTGGAAGAACGAGTTTTCTTTTTTATTAAGAGAAAAGCCTAAAAAGAAAAGTTATAAAGAAACTAAATATGCTGCACATGAGAGAGACACTGAACATTTCAGCAACTGTTGGTGACAGGAGTCCCAAACAACACACTTGGAGTGGAAATCACTGCCACATGTTAAATGTATTTAGGATGTGATGCAGAAGGGCGAGATTAGTACCAAAATTCTAAATATGTGTGGGGAACGAGATAACCCCTAAGGAATTCCAGCTCCATGAAATAAAGGTGAAACTGCCCTGCTCAGGTTTCTCCAGGCTGGTTGCAGCTACATCTGTGTTGCTGTTCCCACCACTGCCTTCACGTGCAGCTGCATCAAAACCTAAAAGTGAGGAGAACCCAAGAACCCATCTGTGTTCAGCACAATATTGCCACGGGCACTGGAGTGGCAAACATACAAATGAGATGATTAATCAGGAGGTAATTATGCCTGGGTTACTCTTTCTGTTGCAGGGCTGCTTTGATAGCAAGATTAGGTATCATGCATAGGAGCAGCATGTAGGGTAAAATGTTACAGTACCCTATGAGGCAGCTTAAAACCCTTAACAAGCTCATTTTCTGTAATATTTAGGTGAATGCTTCATTTATGAGAATAGGTTTATATGTCATGAACTAAGTGAATCTTGATAGTGAGAAGCAAATCTATAAAATATTGATTTCCAAAATAAAACATTAACATGGCACCTTCCATCTGAGGTAATACCGTGTCACAAAGTACAATCTATTTACTAATTTCCTACAAGGACTTTTTTCTCAAATTCAGTGATTCTCAAATCTTTCCATCTTTTAGGGCTCTGCTGCTGCAAAACAAAGTAGGAGTCACTAAAGGAAGAATGAGAAAAAAAAAAGATGGAATGAACATCTTCACTAACTATAAAAAACATCTTGGTTATGAATTCAGATGACTAAGTCAAAAAGCAATAAATCTGTAGCAGTTAAGCTGTAGAGTAAAAAGCAAGGGTTTTTTTGCCCAGAGCATAAATATAAGGCACTGGAGGATTTTTATCTCCTATTTTGAGAAAAATTGCTCAAGAGGACCTCCAGTGGTATCCCTGGCTGTGACTCATGATAAGAAACTGGATTATTGACTGCCCTAACTCCCTGGTGGCTCCTCTGCAAGCAGCAGGAGTTGCTGCACTTTGGGATTGGGTGTTATTCTGCTGTGCTGTACTGTACTGAAGTACATTCCCAAGATGTGTTATTCTTATATTACACAGCATTCAGAGCACAGATGACATTTAACATTCATTTCTGTAAACTCTTTAATTCCCTGCATGTTACATACACACATTTCCTACTTCTGAACTTTTATAGGATCTGGGTGTAGACTTCAGGAATCAGTGGAACAACATGCATGTGAGAGCTAATTCATGAGGCAAAATCTTCAGTGCTTAATTGCACTGAGGACAGTAAATCTTTATGGACTCCAACCTGTGTTGTCTCTATCAGTTAAGGCCATTTTCCCTGCTGAGAAGATTTAGTGCATTTTTCTGCAAGGGCAGCATGCCCAAGGAGGAAGCAGACTTTCACAGATGTCAAACACAATAGCCCGTTCACAGGTGAGAGTTACACCATGATTAGGATCACAGTAGTAGAGGTTGCTGTTTCTGGAGGGACCATTAAATGCCCCAGGATCCATTATTTACACCAAAAATATTTATACGTGCACAGGTATCGTGTTCAGCTTTGCCCTCTTGGAGGGCCCGGCTTTGCAGAGCAAACTGAGCTGAGGCACGGGGACTTCAGCACAGTCAGAGGCAGCACAGCAGATCCATCCCTCACTGACCAGGTGTTGGAACCCTGGAGGGTGAAAATTTCAGGTTTTCTGAGCTGAGGAGTGCTGACCCTCAGGCAAGCACCATGTTTGACTCGAGGCCTTGGAACAGGCTTCCAGGATTGAGTGATAGCATGGGGGTTGTGGGTGTGTAGTTTGAATAGTATTGTGTGATCTCACAGGGTGAAAAACTTAGATTTAAGATTTTAGTGTACAGTAATGTGTGTGAGTCAAGATGGAGGATTTAAGGTGTTGTCTAAGTCCTTCTTCACCTTCTTCTTCATGGGTTTGGTTGCTTTTCTGTAACTGGGTGAAAAAGGTCCTCATTGGAGGCCTTGGGTGGTCACTATTGGGTCAAAAGTCTAAATAATATAGGTGTCATCTCGTTATCAGGTAATTATCACTTAAATAACCTTGGGAAGAGTTGGAAGCTCCCCATTTTCTCTAGTTAGTCTCTCTTGCTAGTTAGAGCTCATGCCTTGTGAGATTATGCATAGATAAGAAACAATAAACATCCAAGTCTGAACTTCACATCTATGTTTCCTGTAATCATCCCAACCCAAGCAAGGAAAAAAAAAGCCAGAACTGTCACACACAGGCACCTGCAACCCTCCATGCTTTCACTGGGGGGAAATCTTGAAAGATTTGGACCCAGTTTTAAATACTGCAAGAAAATGAGGATGAGATGGATACACCTAAAATATATTTTTTCCCCTGCAGGAGCCTTCTGTGTCTTGACTCTGTAGCAAGATGTCTGTGAAGGGTGTTTAAGGAGGGACGTGTGATTACTGTACTCTGGCACTCATGCTAAAGCAGCCTGTGCAGGTTAAGTACAACATTCCTCTAAAACACTTTGGTGTGCCCCCTTTCCTGTGGCCTGGCCTGCTCACTGATGTGGCCGATCACACCTCTGCTGAAAAGCTCTGCCAGTGATTTTCCAGGGGGCTTGTTCAGAGACTGGATGCTGGTTGCAAACATCAGTCAGTCTGGAACCTAGCTAATTCCCACTGGGCTTTGGAACCCCACATTCACCTTGGATCAAGCCTTATTTAAAAGACAATAAAAAAGCTAAAATGGGCACAGCAGCAGTGACAGACAGCCTTTCTTGTGAACAGTCTCATGGCAGCTGTCTGGCTTTAGGAGTCATTCAATGCCTGCAATTGCTGGATCATCCTCTGGGGTAAGGCTGGCGATCCACTGGATCCTTTCATGCTAAATAAGCTGCTTTGAATTCAGAAAGTCTTCAATCCTTTCACCTAAGCACCTAGGCATTAGCCCGTTTCCCACAAAATATTACATGAATTAGGGAGATGAA
Organism: Trochalopteron elliotii; assembly: GCA_024734555.1. NCBI lineage: Eukaryota > Metazoa > Chordata > Aves > Passeriformes > Leiothrichidae > Trochalopteron > Trochalopteron elliotii. The sequence continues at coordinate 79,291 of JANPWX010000020.1, forward strand.
GAAACACTGAAATCGCTGTAAAATTCAGAGCTTTTGCTAAGGAAGAGGCTCTTGCAGCTCCCAGGTGCTCACTGGCACCTTTGAAACAATACTAACTACGGTATCAACCAACACAAAAAGAAAATTAGCAACCAAAGATAAAAATATTGCTTCTTCAAAATATTTTTCAATGCATTGTTACCAACTGTGGTATCTTAAGTTAATTAAACACTTGTATAATTTCCCATAAATACCTAGGAACCTGAATCAAATCACAGCATTAAGATAAATAAATAAATAGAAACTCACATGAAACAAGTAATATTGGACAACTGCTTTAATACTCCTGGCTGAGTAGACAGGCCAGACTGTGTTACAGAAACTCAAACAACTTCATTTTGTGGAAAGACGAAAAAACAATAAATTTGGAGTTGTGCTTGAGCTTTTGTTACACTTCTTATGAGGTGAGATGGGATGGACCTTTAGGGTGGAATATGTCTGCAACCTTCTCTTACACTGAGTACCCAAAATGGATCAGAGGATGAAGAAAACAGTTTTTATTCAAATAAAACCTCCAGTATTTAAGAGAGAAAACTCCATGGACATAAAAGAAATGCAAAAAGTGTCAGATAATTCACACTGCTCTCTTTGCCATGGCGTATTTCCTTTGCCCTTTGTTTCACACACTTTTTCATAAGATCACCTCTGATCAGTCTGTGGTGATCCCCAGAAAGTTATTTCCATCCCTGTTATTGGCAGTAATTGACTTTTTATTTTTTAATTTTTTTACATGAGCTCCCAGTTGTATCTGTGCTGTGACTATCTACTTTTCCTTTTCCTGTCAGTCACCCGCACTTGCGAGACTCTTTTTCTTTAGGAGAATAACAATCTATTGACAAAACAAGTAACTTTTTGTTCATCATGGCTGTAATTCTGAAAGAAAAAATGATCTCTGTGAAGACATTTGTATCATTTGAAATCTTAGAAAAGGTTTCACACAAGATGTGTTAAAAGTCAACTGAAAAAAAATAAGATTAATTAAAGAATGACAGTTAAACGATCTTGCTAAGTGAGGCTTTACAAACACAAGTTTTGCCAAGAGTAGATTATGCATAATGGATTCATGTGGGAAAACACAGTAGAAGGCAGTATTCTATTTTATATTATAACTTCTTAAAACAGTTTTACAGAAAACAAGAATCCCACCACATTTAGACCAAAACTGTGTGATTGTGCTAAAGCTCTGCACAGATGAAGCCAGGGAGTTTTGGTTTTCACCAACTTAAATCAATAGGGAATTTCAAAAGATTTGGCTCAAAATTTGTCTGCCTAAATTCAGTAAAGGTGAGTTCAGATCTTTTCAAAGTGCCAAATCAGCCAAAAGGATAACAGTTATTATATTCATAAGTAATCCCAGAAAACACAAGGCTTAAAGTTTACCTTTCCTCTCACTGACTCTGTATAAATTATACTACTTTTAAAATGTGGTACATTGCACACATTCTTCCTTATCCAGAAATCTTTTCAGATTTATTCTGAATATAGTAATTCACAGCACATACATTAGGATTTCGGTTCAGCTAAGGAATAATAATGATGTGATTAAAATGACTGTAAAATAATATAATTAAAGCTTTTAGGTGATCTCTAGAAGCTGCACTAAAGCGCTTTGAAAGCACTTAAGCCACAAATATGTTTCTGAAAAACATACCAAGAATATACTATTTTAATTTAATTTCTTGGCTATTAAAGAAAACAGCATAAACCTCCACACACTATTTATGCTTAGTTTGCTTTTGAATGTGGCTTTCTTCAGATATATGTGAAGCTGATACAAATGTAATATAGAAATACCATAGGAATAACAAATATTGCCAATTGCCTGGTAATACTTTCCTGTGAGTAGATGGTTACAACAAAATGTGGGTAGATTTTATTTAATGAAAACAGTTAAATTTATCAGTATTGTTAACTTAAATAGTGAAAGAGTTACCAGACTGTAGAGAGTTGTTAAAGAAGTGGTAATGAGGGAGCTCTATGAACAACTGATTGCCATAACATTTGTTATTTACTCCTAGCAGGCTCAAATGATGTAGAAATAGAACTGAAACCACACCAATATAACAGCCCAGGGAAGGCTGCCTTCAAGTGATTTTTTTATTATTATTATTTTTTTAGTTAGCATTATAAGCAGCCAATGGTACTTGAACTAAAGCACGCTGTTGATTTGCCTGTGAATTTTAGCCAGCTGGACAGAATGCTCTTTCATGCTATTGATGTCAGAGGCCCCAGAGGAAACATTGGCATTTTTTTCACCTTTTTACATGGATTAGACCTTAGGTCTTCCCCGCACAACCTGTTAGGTACAGTATACAATGTGAAAATCACAAGTGGAAATCTGAGAAACACTTGAAGGCGCTTTTGACCTCTTGGGCAGCATCTGATGCTCAGCTATGCCATTCACTCCCTCTCACACAATTCTGTTTGCTTCAGGAACTCAGCATTTAGTGGCTGAGCAGCAGCCAATGCACTGTGCATGGAATGTAGTACATCAGTGACCACAGATTGGTTTTTCTCTCTTACAACTGGATTTAAATAAAAGAAAACTGAGAAAATTCTTAGGTCATCAAGTACAGCCCCCTGGTATTACAGGCAACCACTTTTTGTAAAACCTTATGTAAACTGATCAAGCTCCCTGAAATCTGTAATATTTTTTATTACCTTCAGAGGTGGCAGCAGTGTATTTATTTATTTCAATTTTTTTTAAGCACTGCACAAACTCTTCCTATCTTTTGTTATTGCCAAAGGCTGAGCTCTTCCCCGCAGCAAACACAAAAGAATTTAAGAAAAAAACAGTAACAAATGTACTAAAAATGGCTGTCTCAAAGTTAATCAAATACCTTTTTGTGCTGAAAAAAAAATCTAATACCATGCTATACTAATATTTCTGGTAAAGTATAAAATATGTACACCTATAATCACAAACTCATATTGAAATACAAATTTTTGATAAGAACTGTGCCATTTCAAGGTGCAGTTACCACTACAGTTAGGACTGGAGCCAAACAGTCAAAATTAATTCAAAGCATCTGTGAATCTGAAGTAGCTCAAAGATTCCAAGATTTGCCAAAAATCCAGTTTAATTTGATTTTATCTAATATGTGGAATCATCCCTACTGAAACCAGAAGAAAAAGGATAAACAATACATTGCACAGCGGAGTGATTCAGCATCAGAAGTAGAGCTTAATGAGACACTAGTATAAATTACATCTGGAAAATTCATCTCTCATGTAGAATTTAAATTTGAATGTATTGATGTAATCTCTCAAGACAAATCTACACATTTGTTTAAGACTTGGGAACAGGAGTGGCAGAAAGTATTTCTGAACAAAGGCTAAATAACACTGAAGGGCTGGGGGAAGGAATGACAACTGAAACAATACATATAATTTTTCTATGGGCAACAAAGAACTGATAATTATTGGCAGTAGCACGTCAGACGTTCTTTAAACACATTGAATAGAACATTTAGTTGTATTTTCAGATCACACTTCTGAGTTGTTTAAAAAGCTGTCTGAAGAAAAGCAAACACCTGCTGTACTGGTGTTTACAGAACAACAGCTTTATTTGTGGTCTCATGAAATACCTCATCGCTTGCCGAGGATGGAAAAATTCCCAAAGTTCTTGCTCAAAGGCAACCTGAAAAATCAGGACTTTGGACCAGAAAATATGTAATGAAATAGTTAGGTTCAAATTATGACTTTAGCAAGCACATGCTCAGTTTTCAATAAGCAGGATCTGCTAAGGCTTTTCTTAGCTGTAAGGTAATGAGTTACATATTGTACCCTTCCCCAAACAGACTGACCTCAGGAGTGAAAGGATCTCAGACCTGGCACCTGACAGCAGGGGAAGGGGTGGTGCAGTGTGAGGAGCAACATCTGTGCTCTGTGTGCTTAGCAAGACCAGCCTCAGAGACAAATTCAGAGGAACAAGCTCCATTTTTTGGCAAAGACTGTGATGCTGTGCTGGGGAGAGGAAGACATTTGACCTGGTGGCTGTTACTGTCAATGTCTGGGCTTGGAAAAAACACAGCGTACCAGAAGTAGCTGCAGCATCCTTTCCTTTGCTCTCAGTTTTTATGTTGTTCTGCATCTCAGTCATTCATGTGCCTGGAACTTGATGGGAGCATGAACTGTGGTAACATTTACAGCCGCCTTTACCTGGTGCCCACAATCCATCCAAGAGCGATAGTCAGGAGTGCAAGAGAGCCTGCTGAGCCATCTCATACGAGCTCCATTTCTGTCACTAATATCAAGGACTCCAGACATGTTAAACAATTAAGCTATAATAGCCTTACTTCTATGGTTCTAAAGCTGTGGAAACCACTTTAAAAAAAAAATAGATGTGAAAACAAGGGCCATCAGCCAAATTCTGGCCATTGCAGCTCTTGAAATACCAGCCTCAGCTTTTATTGAGAAGCACAGATATCTCACCCAGCAATCAGGCTGTATTTATTTTGCAATTTGAGTGAGTCAGACACATAAATATTTAAGTTTTAATTCAATTGCCTCTCCTGTGGTCGATGAGTCACTACTACTCTGATATCTGAGGAGTCTCACTAGGGGAGGTCCTGGAAATGTGTTATGACTCCCAAGTGGGCTCCAGCCGGAAAGTCTGTGAGCTGTACTTTTAAAATGTATAAACTTATTTTCCTTTCAAACACTCAAAATATATGTCATGAAGTAGAATGTGTTTGCTTCCTGGACAGCAAACAACCTTGCAGCCAGGAAAAATGTTTACTTTGTAAACACTGTTTTCTTTTCAGAAAACTGTTTTAGCAAGAGGTTCCATGATGAAAAACAGTTTAGGTCATAAAAGACCTAAAAGAAATAGAAAGTGTAACACTTTTCCTTCTCTCTAAACTCCTGAAATTAACTTAGAAGAGCTTACAGACAGTCTAACATGCTAAAAATATAGAACATACTTTATACAAATGGATGATGCAAGATGATTTCAAAAAGCCTTTTTCCAAATAGAGGATATTATGAATATTTCCAGGCTGCAAAGGAAGACTTTTTACGAACTTAAAAAGCTACATTTCATTGGCATACACTTTACAAATCAAGTGGGGAAGTCAGCTCTGACTGTGAAATAAAAATAATTAATGGAAAGGTATAAGAGGTGCACTCCATTTTCTATATAGCCCTGTAATACTCCTGCGACCTTTTTGAGCCACCTTACCACTACTTTGCATGGAGTGGGCCATCCTTTACTCACTTCTGACAGTGCCTGTTTTGACTAATACTGGATATAATTTGGGGTCTGTACCAAAGCAGCAGGTAAACACTGAATTCAGTTTCTGCTCTGAATTCAGGAGGATTAATTTGTTTCATCCATTGGGGTACAGCTCAGAGAAGGATAACCATGATGGAGCTCATCAGGTCCAAAGCAACAACAATGGCTAAGCAAGAGACAAATCTTCATGGCCTACCAGGCCTTGAGAGCCTTGCAGCCCCTGAGACTCCTGACCCTAGCTGTGAACCAAGCAGCTACTTTGCAGATAAAGAGCAAACCTGCTGCAGCTGTCCTGACACAGACCAAACCCCCCCAGGCCTCCAGCTGCAAGTTATGGAGCCCGTGCAAATGAGCTCCCTGTGGTCTTAGTTTGACAACTCCCAGTCCCCAGAAATGGGTTCCTCACACACCTCGTGGGGACGAGGCCCAAAGCAGCCTAACTGTGTTGTACATCTGTGAGTGTGGAAATATTAGGTGTGAGCACAGGATTATTAAATCTTCCCCCACCAATAACCATCTGTTGTTATACCCACTAACCAAACTCTGTGTTTGTACATGAAATTCAAGGACATGCACATGATCTATGTACTTTGCCCCTAAAACAGGGACAAAGCCCTTTGGTTCGCTCTTCACTAACATTTTGAAACTAGGATTGATGTTTACACAAAGTCACAGGACTGTAAGTTTTGTGACAGCTCATATGGGTGTCACAATCTATTGCCACATATTTATAGAAGCACTGTTTTCACTGCTCAGTAGTGATAACCTGGGAAACACCCAAACCTCCCCTGTTTTTACAGAATCCAAAAGCCCATTTTACTACACATGTAGCAAGCCTTGAACATTCTTCTTAGTGTTTCTTTTCCTCCTGCCAACCTGTATTAATGAGGTGGTGGATATAGGAAGGAAATTACATACTGCCTACACATGTTATTTCAGAATAAGGATTGCAAGGAGAACTTGGAATAAAATGTCCCCCACATGCTTTAGTTTAAACTCATCTCTCTTCTCTAGTGGTTGTTAGATTGGCTTCTCTTTTTCACTTTGCAATAGGCATATCAATTTTCTGGATGCTACAGTACTTTTTATATCATGTTTTGTTCCTAATCATTGCATCCACCTTCTATCAATTGCATTTTTCTGAGGTACTGACAGGGAGCAGCCACTTTCCTGAGCATAAGGAGAGGGAAATACATGCCATGGGTAATTTCATGGACATGGAACGACATCATGCCACTGGTGCCTGAAATTCAGCGGTTAACTGTGGGTGCTGCAGGGCTGCTTTTTATCACGGGTGTCAAATTTACAAGAATTTTACCACAGAATGCCTTTAATGTTGGCTACAGTTTTCAGTTCTGGAAAGTATCAGAGGGATGCAGGGCAATGTATCCTTCCCCATGTACAGGGATTTGTCTTTCAAAGCTGGAGCCATTATGGATGATGGGCTGTAGTTCACCAACAATCAAGATGTCACAGAACTACAAAGCATTTCTTTCCTTGCATGTCACATAAGTAAAATAAAATTGAATTTTAAGCTAAATAATTAGTTTAATTTTTTTTTTCTTCCACTAACTTAATGTTCAGATCTTCATGGTGACTTCTAACTCCACAGACTAAAGAAATTAAGTGACATCATTTCATCACTTGGGATCTCTACAATCTTGTCCTCCATGCTCATACAAGAAAACCCAAAACATTTGAATGCAGATAATCAAAACTATGCTACAATTGCACCTAAAAATATACTTTTATTCATTAGAAATACAGGTCTACAGAATTATCATGCATAAATTAACCCTTTCCCAACAACAACTGCAGATATTGTCCAACTTAAAATAACAAAGTAACTAGTTTATTAACTAATTATCCAAATTAAAATGGTAGGAAAAAAGTATTTGAGTATGACTTATTACCACTGTAGCAAGAGTAGGGATTTTACATACATTAATTTGGCAAGATTTGACATACAGTAGTTGTATTTTCCCAAAGGGAGAGCCAAAATCTGGCCAGATCTGTCATGGTTTTGTAAGTGTGCCAGACACGACACAGAATAGATGTGATTAATTATCTGAAGAATTATACGTGTGTGTATTTCCATGAAACAGCCACAATCCCCCTCACACAAATTCTACCAACAGCCATCTTGCTGGACAATCAGAGAAATCTCACAGAAGCAGTAAAGTTCTACCATATACTAAAACCCAAAAAAGCTGCAAAACACCCAAACCCAAACCAAAATAAAAAAGGAATAAAATTATATATATTTAAAAAAAGACCAAAATTTACTGCCATTTAATTCTCATTATAGAGTGAATTTTAAATTGCTTCCTCATTCAGTTTCTCCTTATTTTCCAGCATAAAACTATGCATAAGAAGCAACTTGAATATTAGAAATCCAAGCAATAATGTGTGTTTCAACAATTTTATTGACAAGGAAGCATTTTATTTGGAAACTTCTTTTTAAGTACTGTTTTTTAAATCTCTCCTATCCTTATCAACTACAAGAATGGAAAATACTTTTCCCCTTACTTTTTGTTGTCTCTATGAAAAGGAATACAACAGCTTTCCAAACTGAGCTACATAAATAATTGTCATAATAAATCATAAAGATTCCAGCAAAAATTAAATAAGTTTAAAGATTGTATTTTTAGTAGATTTGACACCTAAAGACTGTGTATGTGTGTTTATATATATATATATATATATATATATATATAAACACACTCTATATTTTTAGATGATCATTTCCAATTAAGCTTGAGTTACAGGAAAACAGTATTTTGGACATGTTATCATCCAGCCTCAGTGTTACTGTGACTATAAAGGAATTCCAGAAATCCTTAGGCACAGTTCTGATTTTTGTGCATTGGGGAAGACATAAAACAATTGTTTTATGGTCAGTCAGTGAAGTCTTTAGAAGGCCCTGCTGGGGAAACTGCTACTGCCATCTGTAGTGAAACTGTATAGGCATAACTAAAATGGAGCACAAGATATTCTTCCTTCATAAACTCAGACCTGCTGGAGTAATTCCTGTGAACAGCCACCTGCTCCTACAAGCCATTTGTTCCATTTGTAAAATGGATGTTAGGTCCATTTGAACTTCTAATGAGAAATTCATGACATCGGCTGACCACGCAGTGTTTCATTGTGAAAATCACGACTGTTCTTACACTTCAAAATAATAACACGCCATTCAGTGGTCATCCATCTTAGATGGTACCATAGAAACATTCACACTGCAGGACACGAGAATGCAAGACAAAAGAACATGAGAAAGACAGATTTTGTTGATATTTTTTGACCCACACACTGTATAGTAGCTCATATCCAACTTCTCCAGTCATCTCACGGCCTTTGAAGCTGTAAGAACATCCAGCAGCCACAACAGACATGAAGGTTTATCTTTAGCTATTCCAGACAGATCAACCACTCTAAAGTTCAGCATTTTCCCCCTGGGGAATGACATCATCAAACTGCCTTGAGATACCACCAGTTGTTTCCATCAGACAGCGTGAGGCCACTTTGGACCCACACTTCAGCTGTCTCTGTGCTGAGCCCTATCCCTATGGCTCCTCCCAGAAAGTGCTGAAGTTGTGCTCCCAAGTGGAAAAGGAAAACACACTTGAAACAGGTAAACTGCATAAGTTACATTTAGTTTTGCTTCCTCCTGGATATTCAACAAATGTCAGAGAATGCCTGGGAATGTTAAGTGGGAATTTTTTGGCTAAGTACTACAGCCAGCATGTAGAGTAAATCTGCATCAAGGTAGGGGAATTATTGAGGAGAAAGGAATAGGATAAGGTGTAGTTCATATCTGCAATGGCAGTCCTCACCTGCTGTGGAGTTCTTCAGGGATTGTGGGTCCAAAGTGAAATCTTGCACTTCCAACCAGTCCCAATGTGTCATAGGACCTGGAAACAATGCTGGGCCTGAGAGTGCCAAGTCTTGGCACTGGGTCTTTAGGCCAATGAGCCAACGGCACTCCAGTGCCAGCATGGAAACAAAGATCATGACCCTTTTTGTCTCTAGTCAAACAAAAGGGAAATTCCACCTCACATGATAGCCAGACCCAACAAATAGAATCTTAACCAAGGGCCAACTGTAAATACAAAATTGTTCCTTCACTCCATTCAGACTCTAAGATACAAATGTCCCTTTTTTGTCCAGCACATTTACACTCCTCTAATACCTAGAATTAACACTGTAAAATCACTGTTCACCTTGCAGTATGTTCCCAGGAGCTGATCCCTAACAAAAGAGAAAAGATCTCTTCTGAATGATGAAGAACGTCCAGATATTTTGTACTCATATGACACTGCTTTCTAAGTGGTGTAACTAAAAGAGATGGAAGGTGAAAATCAGCTTCAAAACTTTTTCTCACCAAAACACACTTACTGAATCATAGGTATTAATTCAACAATACATTTTTGAGACTGTGATCTGATGCAATAGATGGATTTGATGCTAGAAATATGTCATATGTGTTTGATGTGCATGATGTGAAATATTCTGTTGGCTGTGTCTTTCTTGTCACCCAAATAGGAAAAGACCATTTAAAATCCTTTTAGCACTTTTGTAATATTTATTGTGTACTCTCAACAAGGAGGTGTACACTCAGTCCCAGCTGGTTACCAAATTACATTCATCAGATTACTTTTAAACTAGTAACAATGTAACTTTTTTTCCTCTCTCTCTTTTTTTAAAAAATTAAATAGTTCATGGTTTATGTCTTCAGAATCAACATTTTAAACCCTGAAATATTGTTCTTGTTTCAGTGCCTAGATGTCTGGAATTATTTCTAGGCACTGGTCTGAATACTTGAAAAAGCAACAGAGGTGAATTAGCAGACCATATCTAGCCAACAAGTAACAACTTGTATAAAGATCTTTCTATACTGAGACTACTTATAGTGAACAGCCTTATCCCTGCTGTAAAAGACATCCAATCTTTGGGGGTTTGGATCATTTGTGCTTGTAAGAAACACCACATGTACTTTCATGTGTGGTAACACAACTGGGAAATTTGGTACAGCTCCTTCTGCCTTGGGAAGAGCTGGCAGGCAGCAGCCCACTGGAACTGAGTAGCTGCAGATGCCAAGACTAAAGCAGGTCTCTAAAATCCCCCTTCTCCCTTCCTTAATGAATATCTCTGGTTTTCTCTGTTAAAACACTCTGCAATTGAAGAAAACTTGAATGTAGAAAGGATGAGCAACAACTGAGGAAAACCTCTAAGGCCACCTTGTCTGCAAAAGAAAAGAGTAATACTGCCAGGATTAGGGCCTTAGACTGATGAAAATCAGAATTAAGACACAGACTTCTTGTCTGACCTTGAAAGAAATCACTTTGCTTCTGAATCAGGTCTTAAAGTGGGAGTATTGACACATTCTCCTTCATTATCAATAAGGCCTGAACAGAGACTGTTAAAGTACATTAACATCAGTGTGACTTCTCTGAAATGGATGACTTCAAATGGATCCCCACTTTACTCACTGGGGCTTTACTTTTAAATAACTGTATAACTACATACATGCATTTCTTTATTAAAAAAATGCTTTCCTCAGGTTTATGTTTTTGTATTTTCCTGAAACTCTCTCTGAAGTTTATTGCTGCAAATCAAAGTATGAATTCTCTCCTGTATTTTTCCCTCTCTACCTTTACCTTCTGAGAGGTCACATTAACTGTCACTTACATGCACAATTCTAGTTATGTTTTGTTTATGGCTTTTCAGCAGCTCTGTAATCCTAGAGGATGAATATATTTTCCATTTGCCACAGTGACACGTGCTGGAGAGAAGAAATACGAACAGCTGCAGACTTCCCTAATGGTGGGATCAGATAACACACACTTCAGGACTTGGGGTTATCTTTTTTCCTTAAAGGAGAAAGCAGGTTGTCTGGTTCAGGCATCTCCATGTGTGACTACACTAAGACTATCACCCTCTGGATCAGGAGCAAGGGCTCACTGGTACAGACTCAGCCTATTTTAACCATCTTCTCCTGACCCAACCTTGCTGGCTTTAAATTAGCCATATGTGCTGTATGTGAGTACTTAGGATTTCTGTCCTTTGCAGTTAAACAAACCCTTCAGAAGAAAAAGCAGCCTGCAGGTCAATGAAACTAAGGTGGTGAGTTACCATTGCCTTACTGGAGAGCTTTCAGTATTTGTCAGTGATGTATTAGGTTCATAAAAAATAAAATATCATTATTTAGGATGTTTACTTTAACTTGGCTCCGAGAGGCATTTGTGACCTTACAGAAGTACTTCATTGGAGGTCATTATTTAGACTAAATTCCAGATACAGAAAACAAAGAGCTCTATTCATAACAACTAAGACAGCAAAGTATTCACAAGAGAAATAAGCAAGGATTTCAAAATGTAGACTAAATAAAGGTCCCAATCTAGGAAAGCAACCCCATAAAGCCAACTCTTTAAGTATATAATTATTTCCATTCTAGGCAGCAGTTTATTCCACACATCTTTAAAAACACTTTAAAATAATTTCTTCAGTTGAAGACTAGAATTCCTCTCAGGTTCCTTGATTACACATAGGACACACTCTTTTAGAAAACAAAAATCCCCACCACAGTATCAGTAGCTATCAAGAACATCTTATTCATGGCTCAGGCTTACAGTTATTCTTATCCAATGGCTAGAAGCACACGGGTCAGAAAGGGATGCAGCTTTCAGACAGGCAACAGGAATTCATTGAATCAACAATAAATGAGTGAACCAAAAGAGGGAAGTTTGTATTCCCAGGATATGCTGTAGCAGGATACTCTGTAAAACCTTGAAATCTGAATGAGCAGATCAGTTTTTAATGAATAATTCATCTTCCTATCTTTTCAGCAATCAGCCCTACTGAAAATATCAAGTAAGAAAGAACAAGCATTAGGGGCAAGGACATTGTTCCTTTTTGTCATAAAAGATACATCAGTCTTTCCTGAGGAATACATAATCATCACTTACCTCAGACGATCTCAGAAATATTAATGTATTTCAAGGTACCTGCAAACAGTCTCCAGACTAAAGACACAGGTGGAACAAAAAAATTGAGAATTGCTAAAGGCCAGAAACTGTACAAAGACAATAGATTTTTGACTGACTTCACTTCCCTTTATGGAAGCTGTGAGGAGTGGGTCAGTGGGTGGAGAGGCCCTAGAGACTGGTTTGTCAGTGAATATCAAGTCTAAGAAAAGCTGGGATCTTTTCTGAGAGTCACCTCAAGTAAATACTCACTGATCATCATTAGCTTCCTCTTATATGAAATGGGCATCCCTATTAGGGCTTTGTAGTATTACACAAACTGATCTCATAGTGAAAAAAAATGAATCTGTAAATTTCGCATTTGTTCTTGAAGACATAAAAGAATAACAAAAGTTCTCACTGAGAACCAAGCTAGCTTTGGATTAAACAAAGTTGCCATTAAAATATTACCCTGAATGACCTTCAACAAATACCATTTTTAGTAAACACCAGTGATTTACAAAAGGAATATTTTAGCTTCTTCTGAAGTTGCTTCCTTTTCCATTCCTTCCAATTTAGTTTATCTTTATAATGTGAAGGCTTTGTGTAGAGATGGTTATTAAACAGTTGTTATACATCCTGCACCAAAGGGCTTACAAAGTCTTTGTGAGATATTTGTGGTATTGTGCTAATAACTGGTGAGACATGATAGCAGGAATAAATGACTTGCTAAAGAACATCCTTGGAAACCCAACCCTCTTTCCGTCCTTGCTGAATGCAGGGGTTAAAAAGCATTACAAAGAGAGAGCAAATATTTTTCACTTTTACAGACATGGTAAAATGAAACCTATGTAATGCTTGTGGGACACACATTTCTGCATCTATATTTATTATTTTTAAGCCTTCACACTATATAAAGACCATTGCTTTAGCAGTGTGACTTAGTCCTTCCTCATTCCAGATTAAAGAAAAAAGTTGAATCAATTTAAATGAGGTTAATTTTGCTTAAAATCAACGATATTTTTTTCCATCACACAGGTTTAAAGGGAAGAAAGTCTTCTATTCTCCTCTAAGTGATACTAATATATTTTACTTTATTATTTGTAGTCATTATAGCAGATCTCCTGAGCCTGCTGCATTTTTGTGTATGATCACCATTTTTACACTGGAGTGATGTTGATCCTGTAAAGAAGGATAGATCTCATTTTCCAGAAGGAATGCTAACAGAAAATTGAAAAACCTCTTTTTCTCTGAAGGGAAAGACAAAAAAATCTTTGCAACAGCTGCATGGAGCTAAGAATGTACTTTGCCCTGTATGTTCTTCACCTAATACAGAGTTGTTTTGTTGTTAACAAGTCCCTTTGCCATTGTTTTGGGGACTCAATGGTTCACACTTATCAATTGGCTTGGTTGCAGCAGAGGAAACCCTGATTTCACTTTACAAGTATTTACAAAGCTGTAAATTCTCATTCTGTGCAATCATCACAGTAAATGCATATACAGAGATATATTAAAAAAATAATCTCAAAGTTCTTCAGGAAAAAAATTACTTACAGTCATTAATAACATATATGCTTGCAGTGCAATATACTGGAGTACAAGTAACAAGGAATTTAATATGTTTGCAACAGAATATTTATATATTAAAATTCCATTTGAAACTTTCTGAGATACTATTAGCATTTGCATTGCTTTTGCACTGTCTGGGCATTTTCCGAAAGTTTAAGATTCAGCATTCTTAAAATGAAGAATTATTTTTCCACCTTCTCAAACAAATAAAAAATTCAAACCAACCTTTAGCAATTACACTGTTCTGATGTATGAAAACATCAAATCCAAAAGGAAAATTGCATTAAAGAAATAGACTCCTATGCATACAGGAACACGAGAAACTGTAAAGAACAGAACTCATTTAAGCACAGTTTCAATCTACAGCTAAAGTGTATTACAAGTACCTTAAAAAAACTTTAATCCTAGCTGCAGTTATTCCTCTGACCTGTGGAGTATGAATTATCAAAGCACACAACATTAATTTTAACCATGTTTTACTCTCTTCTTCAAGAAGCCACAAAGATTTGAATTTGCTGGTGCGCAGAACGATTGAATACAGATCCCAATTTTTGAATACAAATCCCAATTTCCAGATCTCACTGTATCTATTGGACAAGCTAACAGGATTAGCCAGCATTAGCCCAGCATCCACAGTAAGACCTGAGGAATTCTCTAGGGAGGAAAAAGGTCCAAGTTGAGGCATGCATGATTTCAAAGCAAATCTTGGCACAATCAACTACTTGACCTGCAAGATGAACAAGCATATAATTTGATTAATTGCCCACCTTTTTGGAGCCACACCGTTCATTATTTTTATAAGTGTAAGCTAATATACTGCTATCAGTTTTTATGGAGACAATCAAAGAAATCACACATTAAATCGCCTGGTGATGAATTAGGACTGCGTTTCACATTGCCCTCAGTCTCTCTCGCCAGCTCTGCTGATGTGAGATAAATGTTTATGTAACTTAATATTACTGCAAAAATGAAGCAGCTCTAATAATATAGAAGTAATTCCGGTTCTTACAGAGGTTCCTTTTTTTTGTCTCCTTGAAAATAAAGGTAGAAAAAATAAACCAAGAAAGAAAAGATTTTAAAGCCCTTGATTAGGCAAGGTGTGAGACCACACCCAAATAATTCTGTTCTGTAAATGGTTTCTGTCACTTTTGGACTCCAGCAAATATAATCTAGGTTGATGTCTGTACAGTCTAGAGTCTGCAAGTCAGAACAAGAAGCAAGACTTTTTCTCCCTTTGTAAGTAAATGAAAGGAATTTTTTTTTCCTATAGATACACACATGTTTCTAATAATCTCTCTAACTGGTATTTGCTTAGAAGCAGAATTTTTTTCTTTAAGTTAGTGGCACACAATGCATTTGTCAATCTATTCTTTAACATACAGTATGCACAAGGGAGCTTTGATAATTTTAGATAGTAGCTTATAAAATGATGGCCGAGGAACACAAGAAAAACCTTAAGGAAAACGCCAATTTCTTGTCCAATTTCTTGTTCCTTCATGCAGTGAGCTTACAAACAGACCTCCTTTACTGAGCTGTTATGAATTTAATTTTTACAAAATAGGTAGATGTTTTGTTAGCCTTATTGGACAATTTTAGAGGATTTTGTGGCTTTGCCCTGCCCAGGTGAGATTCCACCTGGTGTCTCGTTCAAGTTCACCTGGTGTCCAGCTTGAGTTCTCAGAACAAGACAGACACCGAACTGTTGGGGCAGGTCCAGAGGGGGCCACAAAAATTATTAGAGGGATGAAACACCTTTCCTATGATGAAAGGCTGAGACCATTTGGGCTGTTCACCCTGGAGAACAGAAGGCTACAAGGAGACCTTACAGTGGCCCTCCATCTTACAGCCATTTCCTCGTCCTGTCATTGCATGCCCTTGTGAAAAGTCCTCCTCCAGCCCTCTTGTAAGCCCCCTTTACTGGAAGGCTGCAATAAAGTCTCCCCAGATCCTTTTCTTCTCCAGACTGAGCAATCCCAGTTCTCACAGCAGAGCTGCTCCATCCCTCTGATCCCCTTGGTGCCTCCTCTGGCCTGGCTCCAGCAGGTCCCTGTCCTTGCTGTGCTGGGAGCCCAGAGCTGGATGCAGCCCTGCAGGTGGGGTCTCAGCAGAGAGGGGCAGAGGGGCAGAATCCCCTCCCTGCCCTGCTGCCCACGGGGCTGTGGATGAGCACAGGATATGGAGGTTATTGTTGCCCTTTGGGCTGCAAATTCACATTGTCAAGTCACGTGGAGCTTTTCATTCCCAAACACGCCTGAGTCCTTCTACCCCCCAAAAAACAGGTACAGACTTTTCAGTAAGGCCTGCAGTGTCAGAATATGTCAGATGGCAATGGCTTTAACCTAAAAGAAGGTCAGTTCAGACTAGATATGAGCAATCAACTTTTCATGAGGAGAGTGGTGAAACTCTGGAACAGATAGTTATCCCATCCCTGGAAATATTCAAAGTCAGTTTGGATGGGACTTTGAGCAACGTGGTTTACTCAAGGACTGCCTGGCTCATTGAAGGGAGGGGCTGGACTTTATGACCTTTGAAGATCCCTTCCAATCCAAACATCCTATGATACTATGATTTAAGCAAAATAATCCTAAAAAATCTGCTTTACTCACCTTGGAAAATCTAGGAAAATGGTTCTGTATTATTAAGAAGGTGAAGTTTTTAGTGAAATTCAAAATTCTGCCTTGGAGTCTCTTTAGTTACATCAGAAGTTCTAGGCAGGCCTATAGTACACACATTTACACTTTATCAGGTTCTTGTTCATTGCCTGTAGTTTTTCAGTCAAATTAGTTTAAAAAAGGGAGTAGAGTCACCAACGACTGCTTTTTAATTTCCAGCATTTCTTTTGATTCTTTTTGGACTATACTGTTTCATTGCAGTTCTTTCTCCTCATCCCCAATCAGTAAATACATAAAATTCCTAGTTCATACCATCTACATGAAGCTCATTCTAAATATAACATGAATGAAACAGCATTTAAACAACTACTTTAACTAATGTCTTTACATGACAAAATTTAGAAAAAAAAATTATGACTGCTTGATGTTCCCTTCCCTAATTCTGCTAAAAGACAAAGCAGAGACCTGTCTTTATTCTTTTTACATTTAGCCATTTAGAAGAGACTACACTTTTTACCATGGGTTTGGTTTTTTTTTGTTTGTTTGTTTGTTTTGGAGTTTTTTTATTTTTATATTTTTAATAACCATATCTTTGTATAATTTAGATTGTAAGTGATGAAATAGTTTTTTCTTGTCTTTGTAGAAATATGTGTATTTATAGAACTGTAGAAAAAACCCAGAACACTCCTAAGAAGCCTCTAGCAATAATAATTTTTTCTAACACCAACCTTTTAGTTTAAATAATTTCTCTTTGATCAAACAGCATCAATCTGTATAAAAACCTGTTGCTTTTAAGAGCTAGTGAAAGCATTACAATTTTTCAGCATGGCTTAAGAGTTTACTAAGACATATATGAAGATAGTGCAAATAGCACTGACTTTAATAAAAATATAGTGGAAATTGGGCAGGGAGATAAGCTGCAGGGATGAAGGGGAGTGTATATGTCTTTAGAGACTGAGGAAGCCAGCCTTTGGTACCTCTTTTAGTCTCAGAACTATTCTCCCTGACAGCAAGAGATTTGCTATAAAAAGCATTTCACTCTCAGTACTTATCATTTACAAAGCATTAAAGATTTTCTATGACCTTATCAAGTCTCCACTCGCTCACGTTCACCTCTGCTCTAAAAAGTACCAACAAGAGTTTTCTCTTTAATTCCCTAAAATAATTAAGTTAAGCTTGAAGCAACTCTTCTCTTCTGTGATTAGCTTAAAGTTTGCTGTTTCTGACCTTGGTGCCTGAGAGCCAAGGAATCTGTAGTTTCCAACTGTGTCACCTACTCTAATAAAAAACTAAAGAATCCCCATCAAGCCTTGTCCCTGGAGCCAAAACTATCACCCAACTCAAACTATTCAAACTGATTTACAAATGTACACTATTTTTTAAAGTGAAGCCCTTAACAGATTCTGATGCTTTGAAACTAGTAGATTGATGATCTGAAGAACAGCCCTTCCACAGTTAAATTATCATGGAAAACAGAGACATCAAAATCCCAGTGAACTGTACCAGGAACACATGAACAACACCAGGCAACAAATGGCAGGAAGGTTCCTGTACAATAAAGCAGTTTTCTACAAAAGTACATTTGAAAGAGGTAAAAGAAGGAACGCCTCCAAAATCAAAGCCTTTTTCTCTAATGTATATTTTTTCCTCCTCCACCCCTCTTTATTCACATATACTTAACCACAAGACCTACTGATGTCAGAGATCAGAAATTGTCAGCCTGCACTGCCACTCCTCTTAGCTTACAGGCCTAAAGGAGTCACGAGGCAGACACAAAGAAAGTGTAAGACAGAAAAGCAGCCCTGGGCTGCCTCCTGTTCTCTGATCATTGGTGTCTTGTGGTCAAGAATATTCATTAGTAGCACAGAGAAACCCACTAATGGCATGCAACCCATCCATATCCCCCTGTCAAATATTGGAAAAGCAGCCCATTGATTTGTACAGGTCACTGATCAACTGCTTTAGCAATGCAATATCACACAAAGAAGGACAAGCAGGAACTCTGACAAATGAGCCATGTATTCTGTCAAATTTGTAGAAAAGGAAGTAATAACATTTTTCTACTTTGTAGCTATCCAAAGGCTTCATCTTCCAGTGCTTGAACTCATTGTTAGCAGGTATAAATGCCAACATAATTGAAATATATTCAACTAGGTGCAAATAAGACAAAAGATGACATTTACTACTTGGAAGTCCTCTGTGGATATGAAATACCTTATGAATATTCCTATAAGTTTTTTACCTGTCCTTTGGTCAATGACTATAATTCCTGCTCCGGAATGTCCACAAAGTCTTTCACTGTTCTCATCCCAAGAGTCACAAAAAAAAAAGCCATGAAAATCCACAGAGAATCGTGTGGCAAATTTTGAACAAAGCAGAAACCTCTTTTTTTCTTATTAAAGAAATAAAAGAAAGGAAAACATTTTAATTTGCTGCATGCGTGCTAGGTGTCTTTTGATGTGAACCCCAGCACTCTAACACTGCTTTTAGAAAGGAAAATGATTGGTGCATTTTAATTAATTATGGTAAGGAAATTTCCTAAAGAGCACAGACATATCTGTTTGCTGTGATGTTCATTGCATCCTCACAGAAATGGATGTACACCTCCACACTTTCATCCCCTCAAAATCTGGTAGAAAGTAATAATTTTTTTTTCAAAGTCTTTTATGTTTTTAAATTTTCAGTGGAACTGTGGATATTCTCTGCCCAGTGCAGATGCCCAGACTCTGGGCTTCTTTTTCGTCGGACAAGATTTTGTACATGGTGGAAACTTTGCCCACACAGTAGAACTAAGTGTGCAGCTGGGAAAGAAACAGGTTTGCAGACCAAAGTGGAAAGATGAGTTGGGTTACTTCCAGCAGTGGTTCATTCTGCCTTCAAAGAGATCCCAGCTGCTTGTGACATCACATGCCCACAAAAAATGTCAGGTAAAATTCTGAAAATATACAAAGGGACACATATATCGTGAAACTGTGTGTAGGTCTCAGACAGAACTGGTCAAGTTTTTCACCTGAATTTAATCTACAGTACCTGGGGAGAGCTAAATTCACAACAGTATCTACAACAACCAGTAGCAAGAATGGAGTTTATTTTAAGTAAATAATTATGAAATCCTGAAGAAGTCGTCTTCATCCCCTGACATAATCAAAGCCTGATGGGATATAGCCCTGAACAACATGCTCTGGCTGACCCTGCTCTCAGCAGGAGGCTGGACCAGGTATAACCTCCAAAGGTGCCTTCCTGCCTTGGCTGCTCTGTGACTGCCAGTGGAATCCACACCACCAAGGCACTTTTATGAAGCTGTGCAGCAGTTGGAAATCAACATCCCACAGCCACAGAAGTTTGGGTTCCTGTTACTTTCATTCTAAAAAGTACCTTCTATCTGATAAAAAAGTAAATGCTTTTAAAGAAATTGTCAAGAATTTTGTTTTCTGAGAGGTAAACATACCACTCTATTTCCAGCAGTAACATTTTAACTTTATTTAGAACACTGCTAGAACATGTTAACTGATTAGGAATACAAAAAAAAAAAAAAAAGTTATTTTCATCCTAACCGGTATCAAACAAACAAACCAAAAAAACCAACCTAACCTAATGTAATTTCAACACTGAAAACTTTCTGGCTATAGATTCTTTCTCATAAAGGTGCAACGATTTACTGCTTTCATGAAACTTTTTAGTACAACTTCAATCTCAAAAGAATGCTATTTTATATTCAGTACTACTTCTGGCAGTCCTTTAAACTACTCTTTTTCTGACTTACAGAGCCATCAGTCACTGTTTAAAAGTCCTCAATAAAGTAAATCGACTGCCCTGAAAGAAATCCATCAATCATATTGACTAGCACTGAGAAAGGCCAACACCACCACATTAATTGCGTGCAAAATTAACAGGAATTTGCAAGTGATTTTCTTAAGCAGAATCCCTCCTCTGCTTTGCATGTCTTGAATTACTAAGTATTCTTACCATAAGAAGTAGTTCAGGAAATCACTTAATATTATCAAAACACACAAAAAAACCCAGTTGGAGATGAAGAAGTTTTTCTTTAAAAAGCTTTGACTGCATAAAATAATAGCTACCACGTTTCTGTGAGGTTTTAGGGCAGGGCTGCTTGCAGAGTCTGTGCACCTCCCAGCATCCCAACAGCTGCTGCAATCTCAGACATGAGGCTCTCAGAAAACCTCAGCCAACTGAGTGTCAGTGTTCAAAATGCATGCAGCAGTAGTATAACATCCTTAAACAAGGACAAGGTGTTCAAATTTGCTGAGAAAACCCCCTACCCCCACCACTGCTATTGCTGGATTTCTAAATTCCAGAAATGTCCACTTTGGTGAACACAGGATTCGTTTTGTAGAAGTCTTAGCTTAATTCCTTATGAACAGCATTAAAATTGTACACACAGCTGTATCCATTTTAGTCTGACAAGCCTTTGTTCTTAGTTTCAACCCTCTACTTTTTCCACATTATAACTTGGGGGGATATTCTCATATTGATGAGTTCAATGTTTCTTCTATAGCTCACTGTGCAGGGAAGATAATTATCCTCTGAGTAAGGTCTGACACCTTTCTTCTCCCCCCAACCCCTTTTTTTTTAAAGGAGTGGGTAGATGAAAGCATGCTTTTTTGAATTTTATATTGTATGTAAAATAATCATACTTCTTTCCCATTTGATCTATATAATCTTTATCTAGCATCAGTCACATAAGCTTAAAAAACAACAGGGGCAGATCACATGAAAGCATTCTAGAATGGCAGATGTGGAGATTAACAGCTATGAGAAGGATACATTTTCACCAGCCTTCCAGACAGATCATAATGTCTTTTAAGGCAGATTTTTAATCCTGCAAGCAACAGACTGATGACCTGAAACATTCTCAAAGTGTAATATTTTCTACGATATCTACCCGTGTTGGGGGAGTTCAAATCCAAAAACATACAAAATCAAGTGTGAGTTTTGGGTGGTTTGGACTTTTGTTTGTTTTAAAAGCAGCCTGTCATCACTTCATGGTCTGTTAAGAGAGTCATTTTGCTTTCCAGTCCAAATTCTATTTCTTCCGGGAGACTTTTCTCAAGAACAAGATGGGCCAGACTGTGGGTTACACTCTCTAGACTGCGTGAAAAGGCTGTAAAACTCAGAGCCATGGCAGGCAAGACAGATCAGCTGACCTAAAAGGCTACTGTAAGTGACAGTTCATTTACTCCTTCACTGTTCCCTGATTACCCCTCTTTTACTCCCAGCTTCTGCCTCTCTCACACCGACTGTGGTACTGATCTGACTTCACAGCAAGATGATATGGCTCAGTATGACTAGTTCCCTCAACTGGTTATTACTTTTCTGTTCCCCTCTGAAACTGCTCTGGTTTACCAAGGGGTCAACCAAGTATCAGCTTGATTAGCTACACCCTTGTTTTCCTTGTTTTATCCTAATTCATCTAATTTCAAAAGCTGAGAAGCAGCAAATGGAATACACTGGTAAAGCAAGGCTCTCTAGAGAACATTGCTGGGTGCATTCACAGGCTCACAGAATAATTTGGGTTGAGAAAAGAGAGCTTTAAAAGTCATTTAGTTCCAACCCCCTGCAGTGATCAGGGATATCTTCAGCTAGATCAGGTTGCTCAGCTGGAGTCCACCCTGGTAATGACTCTGAGACAGAAGAATGAGTCTTACAGACTGCTCTCCCAAAAGGGGGTTGCCAGGTGTGCTGGAGTCCTTCAGGGTCAGAGGAAATGGGTCACGGACAAGAGAAGATAAGTGTGCTCTGAAGTCCTCCTTAAACTAACTTTCAGAAAAAGAGAGCTCATTTAAACAATTCAAAACTTTGAAATTGAGTCTGAAAGTAGGCCTCAATATCTAGAAATCAAGTGATGATTAATGTTGCATTCTACTAGCTCAGCCTGTCTGAACCCAACAGTGTGGTGTTCTGCATCCACCTATAGCAAGAGGCATTGATAATATTACTAAAAGATGCATCCAGTTAACGAGTACACCTGGAATTTATCACAGGACAAAGAAAAGAAATATAATCCTTAATAGTGAAGAGCGAAGCATGTAAAATAATGTGCTTGGAAAAATTACAACAGTCCTTGAGAGACCAAGCTGAAGACACAGTGTATTCAAGAATCCAGGTAAAATCAAGCACATTCAGAAGGTTTTAGATCTAGACATCATATTTTTTATAAACCAATAAAAAGTGAGCCTCCTGAGAGGCAACTCTGCTACTCTCCCAGGTAATTTGATGATTTTCCCTCTACAAAGTTACACCACTTACGAAGACCACTCTGGTGCTGGGTCTCCTGGGCAGCAGAGTGGGAACAGCTGAACGCACTGATAATATCAAAGTATTGATTTGTTGGTCTAAACAACCTCACTGGTCATCAATACCTTTCACGAAGTAGTTTCATGGGCAGAAATTCTGCCTGAAAGCAACTTTCAAACCTGTTTGCCAGGTAGCAGCAGGGCTGACTAAAAATGTCTCAGCTCCCACACTGTGTGTCAGGCCAGGCCAGGGGTGCTGGCACCATGAGAACCACACTTCATAGTGGACTCAGGCTATCAGTAATATTTTTGTGCATGTCTTTTTTTGTTGGGTAAATTTTCCTGGTAAGCTACTCAGTCCTGCAGAATATAATGTCTCTAATGTGGTTGAACTAAACCAGATTTTTCTGACAGCAAAATGCTTCTGCTTCAGTCCCTGTCCAAGCCCCTACCCACAGCCTTTTTGAAAAGAAAAAATACAACAATTTGGTTTGATAACTGCATCACTAACTACATGTGCCCTATGCACTAAGAGCTCAGAGAAGTAAACTGAACCTTAATGAAGAATTTCATTAAGTATCCTCTTTAACTTGTTGCTTGTGTATTTTAACCATAGCACTGACTACATAGGACTGACAGTTTCAGCAACACTGGAGTCTCCTTGAAAATACTGACACCTTCAGTGAAGTACTGGAAATCAAATAAATACAGTATGCTACAGTGAGACTTTCTCTGTTTTAACCCATATATGCCTGCAGTAGAGCAAGCACAGACTCAGAATAGCAGACTACTGTTTTAAGGCCACTAAAGGATAAAGAAATGTTAAGAAAACAGGAGGAAATCCAAAAGCTGAATCACAAGAAAGATGAATGGATTAAGAACAGCTTGTTAAGCTAAAATGTCACAGCAGGACTCAAAATGCTCCTGAATAAATTGGCATTCTCCATGCACAAAATTAAGGAAAAATCCGCATTAACCATTAATGCACTAAACATGTGAACCCCTTCATGTGTGCAGTCTTGTTGCAGCCCCTGGAAGTGGACAACCCACTCTGCTGGATCAGACTTGTTCCCCCTGTAATATTTGTCACCAAGTGCTGCCATTCCCTGGCACCCATGCTGAAGGGGAACCTCCTACTACAGACATGGAACAGGAACTGCAGGAATCCAGTAATCCCAGAGGAGCCTCTCCTACAGCAAACAGGAGAGCTGAGCTTTGGGGAGTCCAATACAGGACTATTAAAAAAATTAGGCAACTTTTTCAACCACCTCTGCCGTGTAGGAATTCAATGAAAAATGCACTAGGTTACTTATTGAAGTTTTCCTCCTTTAGGATAACCCCCCTCAGGCTTGCTTTTGCAATAGCAAGAAATTTGAGCTCGATGAAGGGCAGAGCTGGCTGCAGTCAAATGGAATCCACATGCTTGTGCAACATGAAAAGGCAGAATAATAGAAAGAAGTTACTACATGTCATGACTGTAGAGTTTCCAGCCCAACTTCCTCCCAATTTTCCTTACTGTCTGTCTCATTCTCATTCACATCACAACTCTCTAAAAAATAAATAAAACCAGCTGGGCTTCTTTCTGCAGCATTATATCCTGGAAAGTATAGCTAAACCCAGTGTTCAAGTTACACAAATTTAGATCAGCTCAGGATGAGGTCCATAAAACTTCTGAAGTAACTCACCAGTATCATAAAAGCTCAAAACCACTGGCCAAGCCAAAAGGTCTTAAAACACTGGGAAGCAGCTGAAGCTGGCAAAATTATAAGCAATTGAAAACAGACGTGGTAACAGAAAGTGTTAAGAAACTTTAGCTATAGACATTGCTGCCAACCCCAGCTATAAATCAGACAAGTAAAATGGGAGGGAAACCTTCAACAGTCTGTTCAGAGCTTTTTAGAGTGAGAGTATGTCTGTTTATACACTTTTGTATGGTGCTAGAAAAATATGGTAATTCAAATGGAAATACTACATTTTGCTTTAGAGTCAGGAAATTAGAGATCTTCAGAATTTACAGTAAAAGACAAAATCACAGAACTAAAGATTTCCTTTCAGTTTTTCAGTGTTCTCTAAGGTTGTGTTAAACTTCCAAAGTTTGAAACAAACTATGTCTCCATCCAGGTTTGTTGAAACTGTCAGCAAGGCATGCTCACCTTGGTTTAGAACATCAACAATTTTATTTATGAATTTAATTCAAGTTATCAAGCCTACTCCTTTCAAGAATAGGTTGATATTTTGTACAGAACTAAGGAATACCTTTTGTGTATCACAGGGTTAAGAGTGAGGTAAATGACTAAGGCTCCTCCTAATTTTGCTCTTTGTGGTTAACCTGCCTCAGATCTGGCCCAGAATTTTCTTCTTTCCATCTTAAAACACCTGACAAAATAATACTGCTTGCCTCGTTCAGTGTTTTGTATGTGACATATATCCACTCATCACAGAAATGCTGTCATTCCTCACCTTGCAGATGAGGAAAAAAAGTGATTTACCCTTATACTCAATAGTTAGAGTGAACAGATGGACCAAAATAATCCAAGCAAGGGACCCACAAATGCTCTCCCTCTGCTGAGCTGTGCTGCCTCCTTACACCTGAGTGGCATCACTCCCTGCACCATTCCCAAAGCATCCTGGCCTGCACAGGATTGCCCTCACATTATTCCTACTGTAGCTGCCAGCCCACCCTACTCATAGACTTTTTATGACTTTTGAAAATGCCAGTCCTAGATAACCACTGAGAATGACAATGCAGCAATGACAAGGTTTGATCTACAGCCACCACCCTCGAGCTTCTCCAATGAGCCAGAAGCAGGCAGAGGAAAGCTGTGATGAGGATTACAAAAGAGAGGGGAAAGAAAGTGAAAGAGGAGAGCAGAATCCTTGCAGTTCACTTCTTAGTACTGATGTTTCAATGATTACGAATTATATACCAACTTTGTTATATGAAAATAGGAGTTATTTCTAAGTTTTAATTTACCCTCAGCCAGGAGTCCTACCATTAAGGCCTTTATTGAAAATATAAAAAGAAAGGGGCTGT
This sequence comes from Trochalopteron elliotii, assembly GCA_024734555.1. Taxonomy (NCBI): domain Eukaryota; kingdom Metazoa; phylum Chordata; class Aves; order Passeriformes; family Leiothrichidae; genus Trochalopteron; species Trochalopteron elliotii. The sequence goes on from JANPWX010000020.1 coordinate 104,997, forward strand.
AGAAAAACATATGCAGTTAGGTTTTTATGAACTGCTTTACTCATTTTCATTCATGACTTAATAATAATAATATTTATTCTCCCCCAGATGGCTTCATAATAAAATGCAGTATTATTTTAAATAATTCCAGATTATCCTAAAGGTTGGTTCTGTAAAAGCTGAAGTAAATCTGTCACTGACCTTGACAGAATATTTAAGTCAACTAAGCCTTTTATTAATTTTTCAAATTCTTATCTTATTTCTCCTAAACTGTATCTTTGTGTTTGATTGGATGGAAAAATGAAAAGTAAAGGTCTGCAGTCTATTTATTTCAGCCAGCTTCTCCCACACACCTGTTACTTGAAAGATTCTTGCATATGTTTTTAGAAATCCAGTATTTCTTGCTCAAAACTACTGGAAATACAAAACACTTGAGCAACTCTGGTTTACTGCAGTGTGCAGCCAGGACAATAAATAAATGATGGTTCAATGCTTCTTGGACATGTTTGAGTTTCTATTGGATGTATTTCAGTGAATTCAAGAATACACTGATATACAGACACTAATTTTGGGTTTGCTCAACTAGCATATGTACAAAAATTCTTTTACATGGAAAGCTCTACTAAAAGAGAGTTTCACTTTGATTTAATCAGAAATATAGCATTTTTCTACAGACCTGAAAAACCTAAAATTAGTCCCATTCACTTTGAAATAAATCAGATAAACTGTAGATGTATAGTACCCTTTAATCCAGAAGACTAGTTAAAACAATTTAGTATGTATATTAGAATACATGGGATTAACTAGAACAGGTATATTTAGTACTGAAGTGTGAGATTAAATTACATTAAGAACAGCAGAAACATTGCAAGAAGTACACAAATTTTATATCCAAACACTGCTTAAAGTCAGTGTGGAATAAAACTTTCCATGGTTTGATTGACAGTAAAAGATGTAAAGTCAGGTATTCAGGAGTGAGAACGTATAGAGTAAAAGAGTTCTGAATTTGTTTTTCGGGGATTTTTTTTTCTGCCAGTGATACAAATTAGGCAGTTAAATGAGAAAAATAACAATGCAATAACAAACTGTATTGTTTTCTTTAATTTTGAGCTTGGCAATGCTTTTAACAAGCAGGAAAGGAGAACCACTGGACTAGCATGTCTTCAAACAATCAACTTGATCAAGATCAGCATGCTCAGCATTTGCCAGGACTGAAAGGAATTCAGATACTAAATAACTCTACTTTCCTTCCTGATTATACTCCCCAGCCACAGTGGTAGGAAAACAAAAGACAAGATATTATTAAACATGAATTAATAGATCACAATTTATTAATTTACCACCTATTACTGATTAGAGGGGCAGTTGGCTCTGACCCAATAGTGACATATGTGTGGTTTAGATATCCATGCCTACCTCCTGTATTTCCTTATACATCCCAACTCCAGCTCTGTGTGACAGCCACTCTCTCCTGGTACACGAATCCAGGCTCACACTTAGGAAAGGGTGGAAGGTAATGCAAAGGAGGAGTAGAAAAAAATAAGGTTGTAAAAACTATGCTTTTTTAAAATATATTAGTATTTGCTTTTCTTTCTTAGACTAACCCGCTGCTTATACTTCTCCAGCATGTATTATCAAACATGCTTTTGACTTTGTTAAATATCCTCCTTCTGTGCTAGAGTGATTAGACTAATAGAATCCCATTATAGTTATTATTTACAGAGCACATGGGAGCGGCTTAGCAAAAGTTCAGGTTGAACAAAGCTCAAAAGATGACTATTTTTGGCACTTATCTTGTTTGCAGAAGAAACAATATCTAAGGAAGTGAAGTTAATGAAAGGAGTCTGTTTAATCAGCATAAAATAAACAGCTAAAAGCAGGTTGCACAGGGAGAAGCAATAAAAGAACAAGTGACTCGCTATGGTATTGTTTTCTTTTCAAGCTCTGCCCACAACAGAAGGTTTTCAACAACAGTACTTAAATGCCTTGGTTTCGGCACTGAATTCCATAAGGAAGGAGAGAAAACCTTTCAGTCCTTTTTACCACAGTGCTCACAAGCCACCTTGGATCTTCTGTAAGCCTCGTGACACGCTCCTCTAGTGAAAGGTAAAAGCACAAAATCCATAAAAAACAACATAATTTGTACACCAGATGCAAGTAAAACCACTAATGGAGCATAAAGACTGCATTTTAACTGGAGAGCTGTGTTCTCTGAAGAAATAAGCTTCTCTTAACACTATGTATGTAGATTGATGAGTACACATTGAATTTGGGAATGTGCTGTTGTACTGGAAATTTTTATATGATCAAATCCTTTAACCTCAGTGAGAGTTACAAAATGAAACCCTAGATTTTCTTTCAATAGTAAACAGTTATGATGCTATTTTGATGTTAAGCTAGAACCAGACACAAATAATGCATATAAGTGTCTTTGGAATAATAAATACAAAACCCCAAACCAAAACCAACAAACAACAGCAAAGCCAAACTCCTTTTCCCTTTCAGCAGCCTTTCTTTCTAGAGGAGATAAAAATAATCTGAGATTTTACTAAGTCACCAGAAGCAGAGAACTGTAAAATTCTTGTTTTAACCAGAACTGTCTTTTGCAAATTTCTTTATTAAGATACCAAGGCTTCAAATGTAACTTTTTTGGGGAAATTAGACTGAATTGTATTTCCATCATTAAAAGAAGTGTGCACCATAAAAAAATGTACTTTTTAAATCTGCTGAGCTCTCTCTGCGGACATCACATGCAGCAATCAGCAGAAGCAGCTGAAGTATCCAAATGAGCTATAACAATGTGGCAGACATGAGTTTGTTCTCTTACTGCTATAATCACATAACATTCTCAATAACCTCTGGTTCTGTGACCTGGAACAACAGTTTCATACTACAAATATGTGTCTGGAGTGTGTTGCATCATACAAAAAGATATACTTGTGCAGAATATTTTGGTTTTTAACCATAGTTTAAGCTTTTAAGTACAGTGACAGTACTTTCACTGGCAATTTGTCAGATAGACAAGTAGAAAATGTAGGTAAAAAATTTCCTTAAAAATTGTCCAGAAAGATTTTGAGTAAGAAGTAGGACAAAGGATGAAGACCATGCTGACCCTCAAGAGAGACAAATTAAAGGAGTCACATGTCACACAACACCACAATGAAAAACAGTACAGGTAAAACTTCTATGCTTTCCAGCTCATTGCATCTCACACGACACAGGAAAAAGAGAACAAAGTGGGAAGCTGAGAGCAGTTGAAAGAGAACTTATTCACCATGCTAAGAGACCAAGAAAATCACTGCCCAAACTGAGAATTCACTTAGGAGACATAGAGATAAAGTTTTCTCCTTTCCTTAATTCGTTTATTAAGATGATCCCATCCATTGCTGATGGTCTGTGATGCTGCAGATGATTCTTTTCCTGAGGCCCACCTTGAAATTGTTTATGCTTTCATTATTCAGGCAAAGGTTGTTTTGCCAGATATAGCTGCAGAATGAAAGCTTTTCAGGTTCATAATAACCTTGAAGAGTGCCAGTGTGATTCTATACCCTGGAGTCTAAGGTTTCTCAATTTTGTTTTCAGTTCCTTTCCTTAATAAAAACCAAGCAACCATGCAAGAAAAAAAACCCCAAAAAAATCTCTCCAATTTTCCCCTCAAATCACTCAGAACATTTAAATGAATCACTGATTACCAATGACATTCCTAGTTGTAAAAAGAACCAGAATAAGCAAAGGAAACTTCTGTCAGCTTAGTTTTCTCCAAAATTTAGAGCTGAGTACTGAATATGTGTAGAAACACTTATTCCTTTTATTTCTAAAAAAAATGTTTTCCAAATAGGAATGAAATTAAATGAGAAATATTATTTTCATAAGGAGTCTAGGATATAATCTATAATCTATATAATCTATAAACTATATAATCTTCCAGGTTGAAGAGCCTGGAAGGAAGTAAAATGGTAGATATCCAACATCCACTAGTACAGCCCAGAAGAAAGGAGAAAACTGTGATGTTAAAAGAACCACTGCTTCAAAGCACATACGTTCTCCAATGAATCAAGGGAGGGCAACATGTGGTGACTTTTTCCTGGTAACTGAACACAGGAGAAGTAAAACTGACTGTAATTGTAGTGCTCTGTACTGACTGAACAGCTGCACACTCAGAGAGCCTGGGCTGGGGCTTGGACAGGAACTCAGGAGTTCTTGGAGCAGTTGCTGTGATGTACAACATCTGAATTTAGAGCACAGCTTGAAATAAAACTACAGAGATAAACATTTTTCAGTGTTCTTTTGTCCAAAATAACCACAATACCTGTTATACCATAGGGCATTAATGCTATGGTAGAAGAACATTGATGCAGTTCCACTATGTCATTGGTTTTTTTACCATTAGGAGATGGGTTTCTAATAACCATATGGGATCTTTGATTTAAAGGTATTTTCATGTGCTGAGCTACTACT